>JAUEKU010177329.1:0-10622 GCA_032274805.1 Gypsophila paniculata | reverse complement strand
CTTTTCCCTCATACGTGCACTCCAAGCATCACTCCGAATGGTCCTCTGATCAGAACCTGTAACAGGTGCACTTGCAGCTGAGGGTGGTTTGTTGATAAGAGGCTGCTTAAAAGACTGCCTTGGGTTGATGAACTCCTCGTCACTGTCATAGTCAGCTGGCCTGTTCACCGCTCTAACGATGACAGTTAACACGAACAATAACGCCTGCGATCGGAGTGATAAGTATGATTAGGATCCTACAGCAGTTACAAATTACAAGTACAATAAATGATGAAAAAAAATGAAAAGTGAGCAGCCCTCTTAATATATGCACTCCGTAGTCCGTACATAACAAACAGACTAATTCAGAAAAGTAAACCACCATTAATGAAAAATTAATACTTGTACAGGGAAGTAACTATAGGAGTGAAGGAGCACTAACCTCCAAAACAACGATACCAATAAGAACCCACTTTACAATGCCCCAGTGGTCGTCTAGAAAATCAAAGAATATCTCAAAGTTTCCAGTTTTATCCTTGGGGATCACCTGGAATTTAGAAAGGTTGAAAAGTATGGACTTGTAAATTATAAAGTAGCCATTAATATGTCAGAAGATACTAGAGTCAATAAGAGCTTACCTTATCCCAGTCTTCGTCGAAAAAGATGAAGGCAGCGCATCCAATCTCCACCAAGATCAACAAGATTATGAAAACAGCATACTACTGTTGGTTAAGGAAAACTACATTAAAGTATTAAACTAAACAGAAATGCTCTTTGAGCTGGCTATCAAGCACACAGGACATTGTGAATCAGGAGGTGGAATTAGCAAATCATTCAATAGACAACAGCCATCAATAGTATGCTTAACATCGGGAAATGAATAAGAGTAACTTCATGTAACCAATACCCTTCATAAATCTGTTGACCACATCTTCTGTCATGATACAAAGATTATCCAGGTAACACTCCAGTAATTAAATGCGTACAACGATAACCTATTCGCACCTTGTCAATCCTTTATACTCAACAAACTGCGTTATGCGATAAAGCATAACAAAGTTGATGCAATTTGGACCAGCAACTGAAAACTATAAAATAGGTTAAACAGAGGCACAGGACCGTTGTCGTATATAAGATTGAAGTATCAAGGATACAGTTGTGAGACAGCAACCATTCCTTGCTAAGGCACCAATACAGCCACAACATGATATGACGAAGAGAAGAGCACCAACACCGATAATCAAGTAAATGAACCTGAAATATACAGTAAAAACATATACAATAAATTTATAAGTGTCAACAATTGAGACAAAAAATTGCAGAAACAAGATTTGCAAATGATAATAAGTGATCGATACTTGACATACAGAAAAAGCATCGGAAAAAAAGACGCCAAAATTTTGGAAGACATGAAGATACTTTGAGATACAGACAAAGCATGAAATCAATCTATTGCAAATGGGGAAATGTGGAAAGAAAGCAGCTGGCATAGAATACATGGCCACACGGGCCATTTCTTTTAGCTTTCAGAAGCCAGCTGAATTAGTACTGGTTCAGGGTTTTCATCTGAAAACTGATATCAATAAAAAAAAATCTATTTGACATCTTAAATTGCTAGTAAACTCAAGAATATACATTTCACTTTTTTTGGCAAAAGAACATGCATTAAAATACTCCGTAATAACTTTGAGGGTTAAAACAAGTTTACTGTCACACCAACATGCAATCCAGTATGTACTAAGTTATGATATCCGAACCCACACACTGACACACACCAACATGCGCTCCAACGCCTCCAAGGCAGGATTCTCTAATGAAAGTGGTAGCGTGGAAACACAGGAGCAGCCTAAAATAAGTATGCGAAAATTAATACAGCTCCCTACTATTGCTAGGCATTCCAGATGTAGGAGCATAGCATTAGTCAGAATAATCCATTCATTGGAGCCAAAGACACCCTATTTTTTGGGGTTTGGATCTCAATAGAATAAAGCATGATAGCTCAATGAAGTTGCTACCCTTCTTTCATTGTAAAGTAGCGGTCATTCAATGTAATTCTACACGCACTTTTCATTCTTTGGTCAATTGGAAACGGCATCTGAACAACAAAGGGTGTGCACACATCCAACTTCTCATACCCTACTACTATTGGGCGCGGTTGGGGAAATGGGGCAATGTGATTGTTGTTCTTGTTGTATAGTGTTTTGAAGAATACAGAATAATCATCTTACTGAATTCGAAAGAGAACAGTTTCAGACATCTGATAACCTGTTATTAAATCTATATCTCAAGACCTTAAGTTTAATAATGGTTAGACAATTATACCGTCAACCAAAGAGCAAAGATCGATGAAGCAGGAAGTGAAAAAATAAGCATGACAATACATTATCCTAAGTAACATATATAACACCATCCAAAAACAATTATGAGATAATATCCAAAACGCACCGACAGCATTCAAACAAGAGTTGAACAACACAAGTCCAAGCCCCTCATATCCACACAAACAAGCCACCACAATAAGCAAGAGCCAACATACCAAGCCTTCGGGAGATTATCCAACACGTTGCTGGACAGCGACGACACTGTCATGAGAAAGGGACGACCGAGCTGAATAAAAGCCGCATCACCACTCACAGGCGGCAAAACAGGATCTACGTCATTTTGCTTGTACATAACAAACAAGTAAATCCCGTACCCCACCATCGCTAGCCCCGCTAAAGTCATCAGAAAATTCAGAAGCTTCAATAAACACTCCCAAAACCCCCGGCACGCCATCTCCTATCTCGTCTTAAATATATACAAAACCTAATTTTCTCCCCCAAAAACCTCCTCCTTCAACTTTCACCTGTAATCGAAACCGAAACATGCATTTATACATTCAATTTCATAGCAATTAAGTACATTCATCATCAAAGCTTCAGTATCACCAAAATTAGATTAAATTAAGCAAACTTAGATTAAATTCATCACAATTAGATTAAATTCATCACAATTGAGCATATAAATTGCAAAAAAAACGAATTATACCTATTAATTAGCAAAATTAGGGTTTCATAAGATAAATATATCACTGAACTAATCGATTTTCGTTTGATTTTCAATTAGTTAGTTAAAACAAAAGAAATGAAGAATTAAATCACGATTATAGACGTAATATACCCTAATTTTGACGAAATTTCAGAAATTGAGCACAAAATACAGATAAAATTAAACGAATTAATCAAATTAAACAAGGTTAATCAAGAATTAATGATGAAATGATTTATAAGGTGAAAATTAAGAGAAATCGAGAGATTTACTTGAATAAATTTAGGAGTGATTGAAGAAATTCATAGGAAAGAGAAAGATCGCATGAAATTTGACAGAAAAAAAGAAGGTCGATGCTGTTTTGCTGCTGGTCTGATACATACCTGAGGATTATTATCGGGTCGGGGCCGATTGAAATGACAATTTTACCCTTTACGTCTTTTCCGAAATAATGAGGCTGACGGAGGGTATAATGGGAAATCTACTACTGACGTCTCGGTAAGTTTTTACCTAGGTTAATTTAGGTACGTCTTTGTGAGTGATGGCCGATGGGTGTGTAAAACGACACTGTACAAATGAGAGAAACGTCTGTGTGGATATGGGTTTCCTCGGAGAATCAAGTTGGTGAGTCGTGTGATGGTAAACGTACTCGCACGGTTCATGATCACATAGTTCAAATGAGAGGTTCGTCACAAAATTGGTTCGACTCGTAATTCATAAGTAGCTAGGTCCATGTTTATTCAATCTCATATATAATTGTTACTGGTTGTTGATATGTTAATTGTAAAAACAAAATGTCGTACAACGAAAAATGGACGGAATACTCGAACGACATTCATATAGGTTGGAAGAAAACTCATATATCTAGGATTTCTTTCTCTACAAAACTTGACAGGCCAACAAAAATACAATGTCCTCATTTATGATACATTTATCTCAATAATTTTTTGTAGGTGGCCTATAACATCAATAAATCAATGTTACTGTAATGAATAGTATAGCAAGTAAGCAAAACTATGGCATCTTCCTATTGCAAAATAATTGACGGAAAAAAATGTCATCGGGGCTGAAGTTGAATTTCTCGATTTTTCTAGTTTATATGTCGGTGCCATCAGCTGCTGGATGTACTGTTGCTTGGACCGGCGACCCAGTACTGTTTGACGGCCATAAGTATCTTCTCCGGTACGAATGGACCGTCCTCGTGGTCCATCAACTTGACATCCCATCTCATTCCTCGAGCGATTTGTTTGACCTTGTTTAGAGGGTCGACTGCGTCTCTGAAGATTACTATGCCTTCAGGACGCAGGATTCGGTCCATTTCTAGGAGTATGTCTTCGTATTCGCACCTGCATAGGTTCCCCATTTACGTATCAAATCAATTCTGTCAAAAGAATCAGCTGGTAACATGATTTGTGTGGATGCTACGTCTTTGAGCATTTTTTATGAAATAGTCGAGAATGCCTCCAGGAAAAAACGGCATAATAAGCATTGTAAGAAAAGGTGAAGGGCAAAATGATCTTCTTGTAACTAAATTGTTAACGGAAAAGGGAAATGGAAAGTCTTTATGAATAGACCAAAAAGAAAAAACGGTAAATCTTCCTAGACCGTACGGAGTAGGAAATACGAAGTATATTATGTTTATTGGAGAGCGGAGACTTACTTGTCCTGGTACAAGCTAAACAAATTATTAGCATGAATAAGGTCGTATGTCCTTGGGTATGTCGAAAATCCTTCACACCTGATACAACAAGAAACAACAGAAAAGAAAATAAGTGGTCGTTTGGTTGCATGAACAAATCATATACTCCGTATAAGAATTTGGAAAACCTGAAATAACAAAGGCCAACGTAATTGTTTATTGACATAATCGTGGGAGAATTTGAAGTCCTGAGAAGTTCCACATCCCACAAAGTGCAGAAGCAACTTGCCTAGCTACGTGACTGAATTGAAAATCATCTAGGAAGTTGAATCCCCGAGTTTAAACAAACAAATTTACCACGACTTATAAATTGAGTTTTCTCGGGCAATACAGTTTAGCATAACCTCCATCCCAAATTTATTGTCCCGGTTTAGAAGGTAAACTTTGTCTACGTTTGATTTATCGAAACGACTTTCAAATTAACTCTTTTTAAGTGTGTGACTATTGTACATTTGAAGCTAGAACCACATTTCCACATCTCCATTCCGTTGACAGCAACCGAATAAGGGCAGACAAATACAAGATTCTAATAGAAACAACTAAAATAAGCAGATACCATAGATCGGAAAGACGTACCAATCATGGTATATGCCGATTAGACCTCTTTCATACACCACTCCTAAAGTGTTCTCAGCAATGGTAGGCACCACATTCATCACCCATACTTTCAGGGAATCAAGTACTGCAGCAAAACCACCAAGACCAGCGTTCATGTCCATAATATTACGATACCTGGATGAACCAATCAGTTTATTGAGGTTTTTGTATGCATTGACATGCTTCTTCCACTTCTTATTGTCCTCCTTGTACAACTCCTCTGTCACACCCGGAATAAGCCCCTTGGCAATTCTCGGAGGAGTTGCGAAAAGCCGTGCAGGAAATTTCTCAAGTTCCCCTCCAGCCACCTCATCTGAGCTCGAAACCTCGGGGAATGGTGTTACACAGGTTTCCATTTTCTTGTACCTGCATTATACAATTTTTAGTATTTTCAGGCATCATACTTACGTTGTGACATACAATTGTGTGAATGTAAAATGTTAGAGACATGGTAACTAACCAGACATCATCAGGATCTTGTGAATCACAGACATTTGTCGGCTTTCTCTTGCATGATTCGGAATTCTCCATTTTCCTAAATATAGCGATATCTCCTTTCTCGTACTTCTTCTCCCAGCAAAGTTGTTCAGCCAACTCTTCGATTCTCCTTTGCTCAGATCTGCAATCATCCTGTGTTCGTTTCCATACTTTATAGTATGTCTTCCAATTGATTGGCGGACCAGACAGAACCCAGTATCCACCAGGTCTTAGAACACGGTCTACTTCCATGAGATACGTTCCATCTGCATACAAGCAACTCAAATCAGATAGAGGCATAGAGCAACAAACACCAAGGTTTAGGTTTTGGCTTTGGTTTTGGTTTTGGTTTTACGAAGTGAGACGCATAACGTAACATGCTGCAAGCCTGCAACAATCTAATATCTAAGTCCGAAGCAGCACCCACCATTTGAAGCCCATGGTATTAGGCATCTGGAGCATTGAGCCATATCGAAGGCTCTCGATGGATAAGGAAGATGCATGCTTCCAAGAACACCAATGACAGCAGGTACTCCTCTTTCCAGTGCAAATTGCACTTGTGCCTCATGATTGTCCCGCGGTGCAAATGACATGGTCAAAACATTTCTCTTCAACATGTATGCACCCCAGCTGGCAACCTATCAAATTTCCACATTGAAAAGTTTTACGGAGTAAATTTAATGAAAATCAGTTTCACAAGGTTGGATCGAATCCTGCATGGGAGAAGGGAACGCGAAAACATACCCCGCAACCAGTGTCCAAGGCGGTTCTAATAGTCCCGTCTGCAATCGGAATCACACTGGCAAGCTCGTCGATATACGCATCAGCACCTTGAGGAAACATAGTTCCACCACCAGGAAATTTAAATACGTTGCCTTGATATTCTACCCAATGTTGGACAGCCTTCTCAACAGTTAGATGTTTGTAAGGAACATTGGCGTAGTACGCATAATCCCGACTTTTTGGCCAAGGGAACGGAGTTGTATAACCTTCGGGTGCTGGAATTAGACAGCGCAACTTCTCCCCTGGTGGAGGGCAATGTCTCTCTCTATAGATCATATTTTCTCTCGGGAAATTCATAGCTCGGTCCTGTTCTTGGCAAGGCGTATAATCTTTGAATTTCACATCACATGGCTCATACAGCTTAACTACGACCTCTGAAGATTCAAAACTCCCGACAAATTTGTGATGAGGTTCGAAATCTAGATCAGAGTGATTCAACTTCTCACTGCTGTCACTGCTGCACAATGGCAAACTGGACGACACCTTCATGGCTATACTATCGCCTTTTCCAAAACCACTCTTCTGCCAAGCTCCAAGCAAGTAACAGAAACAGCACAGCCCGAGCACAATAAATATCGACATCGAGCCACGGGCTTTTCCACCATGTTTAGGGCTCATGTTGAGCTGAAATCACGTCTTCTCCACCCAACAGCACCCAATCGGCTGTTAATCTGTTTTCAAGGAACAAACGTCAGCAAAATCGCAGGCATATTTCAAACATTTCGGAGCAATCAATTCAATGCTTGTTCCAAACAAATCTTAATGGCAAAGCGAGATTTGAGCAGCAAGCGATCATCTAGGTATAATTGTATGAGCTTGTGGTCATAGGGCTATATTATCCACGATCAAGACAAATACAATATTATCGGCATTGTTTGGACAAATATTACTCTGTATTAGGACTACACATATTAGGAATATCAATACACATTTTTGTTCTCTCCTTTCATCGTACAGGTGAAAAAGTGATAGAGTCCCATGATCGGTTTTGTATTCAAACACGCCCTCTCAGACAAATGTCCACTAGCCTTGAAGTGTGGATGCAACGACAGCCCTCCCATACCGAATGCTATATATATAGTCTACCTTAGAAAAAATGGTAGTCGAGATTTGAACCCATGACCTTTCGGTCACAATGGATCTAATACCATATAAAAAAACCAACCCAACCAAAAGGTTAAGCCGATGTTTGGTTGGAGTCCCATGATCGGTTTTATATTCTAACATTAACGACGGGTCGGGAAGCGTCATGAAGTTAGAAATGAGCCTAAAGAAACAACCTTTCACAGCATACACACAACTTTCAGACACTAAACACAATCACAACAAAAAAAAATTAACATTTTAATCATAAAGATTCAATCTTTTCACTCATATATTATGCAACAACACATCTAAACTACTTTAAAAACAAATGCAATCAATAATAACACAACAACAACAAAAAAAAAGTAAGATTAAAGTGAATAAAAATGTGTGAAATACAAGGGTTTTTGATGAACAAATGACCAAATTATAACAGAATACAATGAACAAATTAATGGGTAGTAAAATTATGAAGAAAAGATTAAAAATTTGGTGAATTTACCTGAAAAAGGTGAGATCTTTGAATGGTATGAACTATGAAGTAGATCTTATGAAATGTTAGGGGGAAATGTTATGAAGATGTGAGAATGAAATGATGAAAGTGAGTGAAGTGGAAGTGATGAGTGTGAAGTGTGTTAGTATGAGATTATCAAATCTAAAAGAGAGTTCTAATCTAATGATTATGAAATCTAACTAATTCTTATCGTTTGTTTTTAGTACGGTTTCCTGGACAGGGTACGTAAATGATGAACTTGTTTTAATTTGAAGTTTTGAGTGAAGATGGAAAAAGAAAGTGATAGTAAATGAATGAATGAATGAATCATCTAGTAAGAATTAAAAGAATCGATTGTATTACAAGGTGACGCCGGTCATCAAATGCGATATTCTCTCTTTAATTCGAAGGAACATTTCAACTATATGGACATGTGACGTCGAAACTTAGTACTACCCGTTGCGACTTATCAAAAACTACCAATCCAATTAAAGATGTCTTACCTTAGTGTTTATGACAAGATATCGTCAACACTATCGAAAACTTAACGTATGCCCTATTCATGGCTATTCCCCTTTTATCGTATTAAAATCATACCTCCTCTTACACCCAAAACTCCAAAATCCTTTACCAATCGTCCTCCCAATTTTCAACCATCCTAAATATTCCAATTTAATAAATCTCATTCTAAGTTACCACATCATACCTATACAAAACCAAATCAAACTTAACCTTCACACTAACTAACTCAAATTTCAACAAAACTCGTATCATACTATTTTTAATGACCAAAATGTAAGGCCTTTAACAATTATCGTGATCATCATTAACTAAATTTATATCATTTATACGAATCACAAAAATATTAACCTAAAACTTAGTATTCAGACTCACAACAATCCAACTTAAACCCGATTTAAAATCCAAACCCAAAAATCCGTTTGTCAAATCTAACTAAAAAAACAAATGCCTATACAAGTTCGTCGTACGCATACAACGATTTCCTTCTGCCTAAAATGTGACCACTCTAAATCTTAAGATGACTACTTTTAAAACTTAGAATGACTAATTTTACATATTTCAAAGTGATCATCGTAAACGTTAAAGTGATACTCCTAAACTTTAAAGAATAAATTATAATAACGAAAAAACCCGTTATACGCATACAATCGTCAATATTTCCAAAACCCTCCTCAAAAATAGTCCTTCAAAATTCCCAAATACCAACCATTCAAGATAAACCCCAAACCCACTCCCTATCTCACACACCCAAAAAAAAACCCGGTTTAAAAAAAATGGGTCTACTTTGGTGGAAAAACACCACCACCACCACAACCACCGCAACAAAAAACTCCGACAACGCAAAACCACCGCAACAACCACCACCAACCACCACGAGCGGCGGAGGAGAGGTGGCGGGGATGAACGGAGCAGAGGTAGTGAACCGGACCCGACCGACAGAAATGACCATATTTGAATTCGGGTCAGTTGGAGCATCCGCTGATAAGGTCACACTTGCCGGGTATTGCCCGGTTTCTGAAGACCTTGAGCCATGTCGTTGGGAAATTCTCACGGGTCAAGAACCCGACGCCCCTCAGTTTCGGGTCGTCTTTTAATAATTCTTGTGTGAGACGGTCGTATGTGTAGGACTCATGGGGTTGTGACTTAAAAATGTGACAGGCCCACTTGCCACTTTAATAGTTTGTTGTTATAATAAGTGTTAAAAGTGGTTGCTTTTTTATTTTTTTTTGGGTCTATGTGTACGACGGGTTCATATGAGTATTTGTGGTTTTCGTTTGTTTGTTTGTTTGTTGGATAATTATGTTATTATGTTTGATGGTTATGTTTATTGGAGGAAAAATGTTGGGAATTTTGTTGTTTGATTGGATATATATTTAGTTAATTTGAGCATTGTTATCGACAGTCTCTATAGTGACCTTCTCAAGTCAACTCAATCAATTAATATATGTTCGACCATTTGAATGTGCATCAATCTAAGCAAAATATATACGGAGTATTAATTTAAGAGTTTGTGATGGGAGAAGGTTGTAGAGAAGTTAAAAGAGAGATTGTCGGTAGCAATGCCCTTATGGGAAAATGGGGGTGAACTGATACGCATTTTGTCGTGTGTCAATTTCACGTTGTCTTATGGTATTTGGTTGAAACACTCTTCAAAGCGCATATCATGTATCTATATTATGTGTGGCATCCGGTGCACTACGAATGTGTGCGAAGAGGGAGAAGAACGACGTTGTTTTGACTGTGTTAACTCCCTAGGTAAGTTGTGGGCTAGGTAGCTAGTGACTTTTGTTTGTGTTGAGTGCAACTTGTGATTAGTGTTGGGAGTACTTTCTTTGTTGTTGATTAGCGTTGTGTAAAGGGGTGCACTAATATGTGAATTTCGTATGTTACCGAGTCATGAGAGATTTAGGAAGGGGTGGCAGACTTGGCAGCTTGACAGTACTTTGCTAGAAGGCAACA
>JAUEKU010177318.1:0-10622 GCA_032274805.1 Gypsophila paniculata | reverse complement strand
AAAATCTTTTCCATGACGATTTGGACCTTTGTCTAGTACGTGCTCTTGGAGTTAATTTGCCTTGAGCATTTGGCGAGGATTGCGATTTCATAGACGGTAGAGAATTAGTAGATCTTTGAAAATTGGATTGTAAGAGCAAATTGAGTATCTCAAGGATTTTTAAGTCTCTTGGAGAATTTTCAATCAAGTCCAATGGTGTGTGACCATTGTTGTTCATTGCATTTTGCTCGATTTCTGGCATCGATAGCAAGTACTTTACGATCTGAAATCGAAAATTAAAACAATAGTTTATCAAAACCATGATACCTCAAAATTCTTATACCACCAAATAATAAAGCATAATTTTGATGAAATCAACATTAGAGAAATAAAAGAACATACCTCAAAATTCTTATATAAAACAGCCAAATGCAAAATAGTATTACCATCATCATTCCTTGCATTTAAAAAGTCAACACTATCATTTTCACCCAACATAGTCATCTTCACTATTGCGTGCAAAGCATCCAAGTTACCAAACTTAACACACAAGTGTAAGGCCATGTCACCTTTATCCACCCTCAATCGAATTGATTCAAGACACGCCCGAACCAACTCTTCCACTAGCTCAACCGGCCCACCCTTTGCAATTGCCACGTGTAGGGGGGCCTTCCCTTCCTTGTTGCGTGCAAGGCAGGAGTCGTGCCCCCCTACAAGCAACAGGTCCCTCACCACCTCCACTTGTCCCTTTGCGGACGCCAGGTGGAGGGGTGAGTGACCTAGTGAGTCAAGCTCGGACACCAGTCCCGGGTTGTGACTCAGCAACTCCCTTGCCATGTCGGCGTGTCCACGTAGGACTGCCACGTGTAGGGGACTTTCATGGAAGAAAGTGGTGGAAATTCTATCTAGAATTAATGGATCATTTTTTATCAAAGTTTTGATAAGTGTTACATTTCCTTCAAAAACAACTTCATATAAATTTTTCTCTATTTCCATGTTTATAATTTTTGTGCAACTATAGAATAAATTGCGTACACTATTTATTAACATCACAATAAGTCAATAATGAAGTGATAAGCTTTGAAAAGTCAAAATAGCTGAAAACGTTGACCCGTTGACTTTTCTTACATAATTGTCAAATGACCTGGTGACAGTGTACTTAGTTTGATTTCATGATAAGTAAACGTATTCTCCTCATTATTGTAGATGTAAAGATCAAGTGTACGATTTGAAACCGCTGTAAACAATAAGTAACATCGTCTTATAATTTAAAATTCCGTTAAATAAAAGCGTATCAAATGGATAGTTAGCAATAACGAAGCCAAGATTTTAGGTTAGAAGGGCGAAGTATGAATGTATTTCTCGTCATGCCATCACCAATTATATTGAGCACAAAACTGCAATTTCAGTTTGTAAGTTACATTGTTTGCCAAACTCGGTGGCCTATATACACTTACGCTTTGAATTAATATAATTATTGTACCTCAAAAAATTACATCACAGAACCATCTGCAAGTACATTAGTAAAACCGGTGATCAAGCTTATGGCATGAAAGATGTGGACGGGTACATGCAAGTTCATCGATATAAGGAGCCTTGAGCATGGAATTAGTCTCTTGAGTATTGCATGAGCTCAAACCACTGCACCAGGAACAATTATAGATATGTTAGAACAATAATCGTCTAGGGCAGATGAGCGAGGGCTAGGAAAAGCTTTAAATTAGTAGAAAAAAGTTTAATACCTGTCTCAAGAGATCAGCCAGGGTTCTCGGGAGAGCCTCGATGTTCCTTAGCACGATGTAGTATGGGAACGGGAAAGAGTCGAGATATGGAAGCTTTTCTAGTACTCTATCCTTGTTGAACACGTAGCCCTTCATGAAACAAGGGACTCGTTAGCAGTTAAGCATAAACCAATAGTAAATCGTCGTAAGATTTTAAATTTTTAAGTAAAGAAGGTTTACATAATACTATAGAATTGAGCTGCAGAAGTCGGCATACCTTGTAATCGATGATAGACTCTTCAGCGCTATCTAAAATTAGAAACGCAACCATACAGTTTCTGTTCAAGAGGTCCCTAACACGCCGCTTAAGCTTTTCCGGGTTGTCGTGGAAGCGCCCGTCAGCTAAGATCAAAACAAGCTGTTGTAATGGGTTCTGACCAGAAGGTGTTCTGGCAGTGGCAGCCGCCTGCTCTAGCATGTTATTCAAGTACTTGACGAGATCAACCAAAGGCTCCTCGAGAACGGTATTCTCTTGATTAAACATCAGACTTGAGATCATCTGCTCCATGTAAAGTAAATCAGAAAAATGACGACGATAAGGTGAATAATTTCAAAGAAAATTCACTCAAGGTAAAATTCGGTGCCAGGGTACTAGAGTAATAACCTGCATCCCAGCTTCTCCTGTTAAGGGTTGATCGAAGTCGTGCAGTAGCCTCACATTTCCTTGTTTCCCGAAGCTTGTAACAGCTAGCTTCCCAACTTCCAGCTGAGACAAAGCACGGCATACGGTGACCAGAGCTTCAATGGCGAAATCTCCACAGCAATTCTCAGACATACTCCGGGAATCATCCACCGCGATAACAACTTGGTAATCACGCTTGTTAGGCTTGGTACGTCTCAACCATATCTTATCTTTCCGATAATGACTAGCAATGTAAGGGATTACCTGTTCAAAGGGTAAATATCTGAGTAAGATCGAGTGCAACAATAAGGAAGAGAATATAACACAAGACGAAAATATTTACTTTTTTCATGTTGATCCTCTTGCCGGTCCTGTAATCCCCTTGAAGTTTGCTAGCAAGCGTAGGCTCCATGATGAGACGCAGCTGCTCAGCCAACTCCTGAGACAACCTCGATGTTCGCAGCTCATAGTTTCTCCACCGAGCACCAGCATTCACTTTCATGTCACCGAATTGCTCAGCAAGATTATTTACTCTTTCAGGTTCCTTAACAACATCTCCCATCTCACTAACCTGACTCGTATCGTGGTTCATGTACGAATTCTTCATCGAAACTAAACTGTCCCCAGGTTTTCCAGGACAAACGTCGTCTTTACTAATAGGTTCAGCATCGTCAACAGACATCTCCTCGTGTGTATCAGGAACTTCTATTGCTCGATCAATCCTGCTACTTGACACCGAATGTTTAGGGATGTGCTCAGTTTCATTATCCTGAGAAATGGACTCCTCAGCTTTACTATCCTCAGAAACATCAACGTTCTCTCTGTCAGGCTTGTCATTGCTGATATTATGTTCCATCTGGTCAGGCATTGCCGGTCCAAGTGCCTGAGCAGTATGCTTTTCCGACTCGGTTGTATACCTATACTCATCCGCAGCCTCGTCCATCACTTCATCGACAGTTTCTTGGTTTGTTTCTGGAAGGTCAGTCGACAATTTGACTCTCTCTTTCCAATCTTGGAGCGCATCCCCCAAGTCTCTTAGAGGGTTCGGCTGATTTTTCTCGAAGGGTGAAAACTCTGGCTGCGGTTGTTTTGACTTCTGTTGGTCATCTGTTGTGTTACCCTTCATTGAGTTCCCAAAGAGAGAATCTGCTTGTTTGGAATTCTCTGAGGGCGTGAACTCGTTCTGAACATCAGAATCCGCATTTTGCATCTCATTATTATGCTGTTGGATTGACGACTGGGTGTTCGGATACTGGTCAGCTACCAAGTCAGAATCCCTCTGATCAGACATGTCCTTTGAAGGCCTCTCGGTGCTGCGGCCAAGCTCATCTTTATCCGTATTCTCTGAATTCTCCTCGGGTATATCATTCAATCGGCTAGATTCTGCTTCAGCAAGAGTTTCATCTTCAGGGACATCTGTATCATTTTCCAAGTCTCTGTTCTCCTCGTCAATCTCCTGTTCATCTTCAGGCTGATCCATGTCCATTTTATCATCTTCTTCCATGGGAGTTTGATTTGGCTCATTGAGGTCTATGTCTGTGGGATCAGCATTCATATCCTCCTTGTCAATATTCATCACCTCCGTTTCATTCTCGTCATCCATCTGATCTTTGTCCAAGTCCACATCATCATCACAACCATTATCTTCTTCACCAGATGCATCAGAATTACCTTCAGGATTTTCGTCAGTATCAGCAGAATCATCTTTAGCTCTAAGCTCCCTGTTACTTGGATCCCTGTCATCAACCGAAGACCCAGGCTCGTATTTCTCATTGGTAGCATCGAGATCCTTATCTTCTTCCTTGTCTAATAACTTCTCGTCAGCAACTTTACTGTCCTCCCCAGTGGCTCCCATCTCACTTTCGACCTCATCACCTTTGTCATCCCCATCGTCCTCCTCACTGGAATCTTCACTTAAACTGTTCGCACGACCACCCATGTCCTGATCCATTTCGATTCCTTCGATGTCATTGCTTGGCATTTCCTCTGAATCATCCTGCTTTTCTTCCTATGGTCATATTTTAACACCACACAAAATTATGCATTCTTTCAAAGGCGGAATATATTAAAGTATAAGGAAGCGACAAGGGCTCAATATATACCTCTTTCGAAGTCCCCACGAGCTGATTTTCATCAGTCATATGCTTACTAACATCTGTTTCTCCATCGCCTTCACCCATGCCAGTTCCAGTAGCATCTTCAGTTTTTTCACCATCAATTTGGTCCTCGGTAGGTGTGCCATAGCCTTCAGAAAACAAGCAAGCAAATACTTCGGCAAGATTGTGAGTCAAAGCAGAGACCTGCATGTGTAGACAAACATGCAATCAAAATTAGGGATTTAGTATACATCAGATAGTACCAGCAACAAGACAAGTCAAAGGAAAGCACCCAACGTACCATCTGGTGGACAGCCAAAAAGTCGAGCAAAAGACCATCACAGAAGGTAAGTGCCAGAGTCAAGAGTTCTTCAAGGTGAATAAATTGTACACCAGTTTTCTCAGATAGGCCACACACATTAGCCAGTTTATGCTAGAATAAGAAGATAGGATTAGAACATGACTACATTAAACATTAAATCAGAGTAATACAAAGCTTGGATATGAAAACTTACAGCGGCAGAAATTATATTATCAAGTTCCTGGCTTAGATGGTCCAGCTGCAGATCTGCTGCGTAAGAGTCGAACAGATGTTTCCATGAAGTGATCTTGTCTGAAGATGTGTCAACACGATCACCCCTGTTACTCTTAGGATCTAGTTTCTGAAGTGCGTCGCTGATATATGTGCATGTGCTATTGAGAGAGGTAGACATTCCAGCTTGCATTTCCGAAACATCTTCAGCTAACAATGGAGGTTTGCTATTGTGCTGAGAACGGAACTGCTCTTCCAATTTCTTTGCCTAAAATTCAATCATAAACAAGCGCTCTTATCATATCGTCACTATAGCCATCTTAAGAGATGATAGACAATTTGTATAAACGGTAAAAACAATAATTGGGTCACAAAAGAAGAGAGAAAAACATTTGGAGCCACAACAGATAATTACATTATGAGGTATATATATTTACCTTGTCAAAAATATCTTCAAGATGATCGAGCAGAATATCAACTGCCCTCTTGTTCGTTCCCTGTTCACGCAAAGCAAGAAGATCCTTTTGAAGATCACGTATGAGCTGGAAATTCTGAATGATCGACTGCTCCATCTCTTTGGTAATCACAACAGCCCGCATTTGTGCTGTAAGCTTTAACGAAGAGCCACCCCCAAGTAGTTCACCATCTAAGAAAGCCTGAGAGAAGTCACAGAAAAATGATAAAAGATTTCTGAAAAAGTAAATAGTGGATGAATTATAAGAGGAACTGAGGAAGGACGCTATTCATAGTAACATCACATGCCAACCTTAGAATCCGCCACTAATTGATTTTTTTTCGAAATGAAGGTGATGATGTCATCTGCTGCAGTTTTAATGTTTTGGCAGGTATTCAGATGGGTACTCTGGATCGTTTTAAACATCAAGGACTCTTCATCCAATGTCGAAAACAAGGAATCAAACAATTCCTGCAAAACGTTACAAAAATAATCAGTAAAAGAGATGAAAAAAAGTGGGAAAACGAATACGGATACTGGTAAGCCACGAGTCACGGACATCAGAAAATTTTCAGGGATAAACGCTTACTTTTTGCTGCCACATGCATTGAAGGAGAAAATGTTGACCAGAACATATAGTGATTCCACCACGTCCATCAGTCGGAGAGCATGTAGATAGCTTTTTCAAACAGCGACTGAATTCCCTCACATTTTGCAGACGCTTGGCAAAAGCATATGCAGCGGCACGTTGCTCCATTTGAATTATGACAAGGTGTCCAAGAAAGCTCATGGATCGATTAACCTGCAAGACAACAAACAAACATGTTTTAGCGACAGCATTATGTATTGAGCAAATTTGTAGATTGGTTATTTAGTTTGATAGAGAATAACTTGCTACAAGTGTTGGAAGTTCGTTTGACGCTAAAAAGCAGAAGTTCAAACAGTTCAGGCACCAAGTTTGAATTCTTTACGGGAATTGTTCATCGGAGCAAGCAAAAAAATCATTATCAATGTCACCATCATCATCATTAAGTGTTACAGGTAATTGTTATCCAATCATCTTTTATATGAACAGTGAGTTTCCAGAATGATCAATATTAAATAACTAAAAGAGAAAACATATACTATTGTCGACTGCCCCACGACATTTACCTGATCAGGATTGAAATCTTTGTGAAAATTGAGCGATATCTGTTCCAGATTCTTCACAGATTCCAAACTCTTGAAGTAGTGTTGATTTGCACATCTCCAATTCTCTTCTAAGCAAGAACCGTTTAAACTCTTGGATTGAGAGATAGCGACATCGGATTCTCGAGAAGACAAGCTTTCAAGCTTCAGCAGCAAATGGTGCACGTCATAGGCAGGCAAAAAGAACCACCTCTCTGATTCACACCTCATTTGATCCTGCATATTTGAGGACTTAGTGAGCAACAACAATGGAGGTTGATACAAAGAGTAAACATTTGAATCGAACTACTCGATCAAGGCAAAACTTTAGAACGTAAACCAATGTGATATAGAATCTTACATCCAACACGCCAAGCTTTGACTTAAACAAAGTACTGTTTTCCAATAGCTTAAGAAGACTGGATTTGTGTTTTGATAACCCCGAACTCTCTAGCAGCTTTAGAAGATCAGAGAATGCCCTTGTCTTTACTTGTTGTTTTCCTTCTTCCTTCCATATTTCTGCAGTTTCTACCACAGTTCTACATATCTTTTCGAGGTTACCACATGCATGATTCCAATATTCTTGGTACGCCAGGCTCGGACACTCCAGAGTAGAATGAGACCCATTAGCAATACCATTCACTGCCAAAAAACACAGATTTAGTCAGGACTTGAGATTAATACCGAAATTATATCACCTGTGCAGTAACAACATCCACTTTGTAGCACCCATAATACCACCCAATAAAAATTGAATACTTGAATGTAAAAGATTAAAGTTACTCCATATCTTCAGTTTCTCTTTTATTTCTTTGACAGGGATATAAGTACATTGACCGATTCCATCCTAGGAATAGTTGCAGAAAAGAAAACATTTTGGTAACACGGATTCCTATTTCTCAGTGATATCCCGTGATCAAACAAGTGGCTAAATCCTGTATAAAGGAACTTAGAGACCATAATAGTAAAAAACTAACCATCGCCACCATTACAGACAGGAACTGTAATCTGTGTCCTCAATCTTTTTCTAGGTTGTAGGTGCTGCACAACATAATCGAACTTGTTCTTCCAATCATCATACCATGCAACCCTATACACAATACATCATGTAAAAAATAGGTGCTTAACAATTTTCAAATGAAGCATATAACTACATAAGGCATCAGATGCACATGACTAGTAACCACCTGTTAACATCACTAAACTGAGATATGTCAAAAGCTGAGAGATCTTCACTCTTGAGAGTGACGTTGCCAAGCTTCAAAGTTTTCAAGCTTTTTTGTGCAGAATCCTTAGTAAGAACTAGAATGACTGGCTGCTGGAGTGCATCCTACAAAACACAAAGGATGGCCGGAGGCAAGCATTAATTTCTTCAATTCGAAGAACTCAAAGGAAAGATAGAACTTCTAAAGGTACACGATCCAGATGGCACATGTGAACCAACTAATAGCCTATAAACATAAGACAATTTTCCAGAGTAGGCATTTAGTTTAAACTTTGGTCCTAAAAACGCACCCAACACTGGGATGGAAATAGTCAACAGTGCTAGCCCCACGGATGACAGAGCCAGCGACCAGCGTAAGTACTAACACACTTCGTATAATAATAAATTTGACAAAAAGACCTCACAAAATCTAATATTTTCATGCAATTTGATTCACTTACAGTGTATTTTTGGATAATCCTCTTCAACTTTTGGCGATGCCGTTTTGAGTTCTCCATGTAAAAGTGTTTCTCAGGACGCTCCCATCGACACAGCTTCACAAGATCTCCAAGCTCCTTTTTAATACTTTCCGTGCTGGTCTCAATGTGTTTCATAACTCTGAAAAGAATAACCAAATTAACCATTCAGGATAAACAAGATTACTCCGTACTTCATAACATTTTGAAACTGCGTAAGAAAACCATGGCAAGAAAATGAACTCACATTGGTAGCAATCGTACATAATAGCCAAACACATTGTAGAGAATATCTCGGTTTTCCTTATCCGTACAACTGCATAAATATTCAATAACTTTAGCTTCAACACAATTCAACCGCTAGCACTTCAGATGTGACAATAGCATGACGAGGACCAACAACTACCTTGTGTAGGACCCAAGGCATATACCAGCATTAAGCTGTCCATAAAATGAGAGTATAAGCTGCAACCGTCTTCTAAATTCACCTAAATTGGAGGTCCGAATCAACTCCTCTAAGCTGCAGAAAGGTTATAAGTCAACGTTATTTTACAAGTGTCGAACTTCACTACTAAAAAACTTATCAAGTCTCCAAACTACATCAACATTACCTTTGCAAGGTGGACTGAGCATATTCAACAATATTGGCACTGTTCTTCCGGTGCAGAACTGAGTACAGAGGAAACCACAACTGCAAAAAGAGGTTGACGAAAATTTTAACACCATATCATCATCAACATGATAGTACAACACAACTACAGAGTACAATGCATGTGAAATGGTAAAGTAATGAAAAATAAAGCATATAATTACCTTTCCAGCATTCATCTCGAACTCAACTAGCACTTCATCCAGCATTGTCTCCCATGTATCGAACTCCATCGCTCGAAATTTGGAAATGAGAGAAAGTATACGTTCCAGTTCATCTGTCACGTTACATTTAAGCAGTTCCAGTTCAAATTTTAGTGAAAAGAAGGAACTTAAAAAATCTTACTTAACCAACAAGTCAAGATGCCCACCATTTAGAGGAAGTTTGGCGCCATCTTCCTGAAGCGACTTGACTCGGCTGACCAGAAATTGCAGGCCTGAGAGAGCCTTGAGCACACCAACAGAAAAGATAAGCAAAAGCAATATAACAGCACAACTTATTGAACTTCAACTTACTACCCGGAACACAACAAAATTTCCTTAACTAATGTCAAAAGAAAAATATTTCAAAACTTCTATTGGAAATATAAACGATAACTTATTCCTACATCAACTTTTGTCGAACTAAAAAACGCTACGTTGAACAAATACACAGTGAGCACAAATATCTCTTTAGTACCTGGGCAACGGACGTGCTTGCAGGAAGAGTCAAGAGCATTTCCGTAATCTCCAAGATTTTTTGCAGTCCTTGATCTTCACACCTCACCTCAAGAAGGGAACGTACTTGTTCCCTGAAAGCAAGAAGCAACTGGACCATGCTTGCTACAACAGGAGGATTTGGCTCCTGCATAAACAAAGTTATCAGCAACGTCATCACCACATTAAAATAGGAGCTGTTAAACAAGAACAACAATTGTAATACCTTGTAAAAATTCCGCACACCAGATGACTTCTCAGATAAAGGAAATTTCTGTTCATGCTCGAGACAAAGCCGGAACATATGCTCAGCAGCAAGCCTAGAATCCAAGCAGGACGAATTCAACCCCGTCAAATCTGAAACAGAGAAAAACAAGAATGATCGTTAATCTACTAGATAAATCCTGAGACAGATGTCTTGCAAGTTTAAGAATTTACTAGCCTACCTTTGACAACAGAAGCTCCGAGAGTATATGTTTTGATGAAAGAACGCATCTTATCAGCAGCAGAAAAGTGCACAATGCCAGGCTGCATAATAGGAAGTAAATTAGTAGCTGATACTCGAATAGGCTGTCCATGCCACTCAATAGAAGCATACACTATCAAATAGACAATGCATACAACAGCAAGAAAAAGGTAAACATTATTATTCTGAAGCAAACAACGAAACGAGGTATATTCAGTTAAAAATATAAATTGTCGTTCTGCTCACTAAAAGTAAACAAGACATGATAGGCAATGCATGCCACACGACAGAAACATACATATCCCAAGAACAGCGAAACCTCATTAGAGTGTGACCCTTTCAAAAATTGTCCGAGTAAAAAATGACAATAAGTAAGGTTTATGAAAACATACACTTTCAGTGACATTGCTTGACCCAAACAACAGATTGTGTGCATTCACCACAGTGTGCATCATAGACTCTGGAATAATGTTCATCTGATCAGAGCTTTCCGACTGATCA
>JAUEKU010177308.1:0-10623 GCA_032274805.1 Gypsophila paniculata | reverse complement strand
AAGTCTTATGAACGACCGTCTTTCATTATTAAAGTTTAAGACCTTTAATAAATGATAGCATATTAATTAGGTAGAGAGAAAAGGGAAGTGGTCTTTCATAATTCATTGTGAAAGACCGTCTTTTATAAGCCTTAGTATGTAAGGATTTGAGGGATAAATGATGTTCATTGGTTGTGGTTAGGATGTTATATTAGATGGTAAAAGTTTCGGTTAGCTTGTTAATGTTAGATTAAGTTGTTTAGTTGACAATTTCACCTGAAAATATGTCATTGACTTACAAAGTTGGCGGTCCAGGGTGGTTGAAGACAATTTGATAAACGGTTTTACCGTTTTAGCTTACGAGCTTGTGTAAGAAGTATAAGGGGTTCCTATGATTTAGTCATTCTGGTTTTACTTTTGGATGTTTTAAATGTCGTAAATTTTCAACCATAGCATTTAGTCTGGTCTATGTTTTTTGTTCCTTATGTTGCCTCGCCGTTATTTCTGTAGCATTTCTTACATGGATACTCCCTCTATTTCAAACCGTTTAAACCCATTGGCTCAGTTGTTCCCTCGTAAAAGTGAATTAATGAGACTAAATGGTTGAAATGGAGGGAGTACTTTCTTTAAATCAAGGTGATTTATGTGATATTGTAATGATATACGTTTTAGGTTCATGTATTATTAATGCTGATTAACATGCAATAGCTAAAGTGCTAGCTAGGTTTATGAATAGCCAAGTTTGTCTCCTTGTTATTTGTTTGACAATTGGAACAGAGCTGAAATTGGACACTCCATCGCCATTTTCTGTGTCCTTGTGTACAGTTGGAAATAGCTGTATACGTGATCGTCGATTGTGGAACTGACTAGATAAGTTAGCTCGGCATTATGTATCAATCCCCTTTTCCCTTGATCCGTGATTCTTTGAAGGATATGCTGATTCGTCATGTGATTTTTGTTTACCAGAACCAGGCTTATTATTTCGCATCATGGAAAACCTGGAATAACTACTCCGTCTATATCATCCATGTTTCTGTCTTCGGTGTCACGTGGGACAAATTTCTACTGAGTGTAGAAGTTCAGATACTCCCATTGGAATAAGCTGACGATTATCTTCTATATTCCCTTGGTGCCATCATTTCGACACTTATGGCATATCTGAGTGTTTATCCTGGTAATAGTGAAATTGTCGAGATTGAGGAGGAATTAAACCCTGGACTACAATATAGAAGCAACAATGTTTTGAAGTCGGAATCGAGAAGGGAGGATACTGATAGGAGATCTCTTGCCTCAATTTCTGGGAACAAAAGTTCTTTGGAAGAAGATCTTAATCAACTTTTTGAGATATTCAATCGAAGAGCTTCTCATGGGTTCCCTCATCAAAATCAAGCTAGTACTTCAAAGGGGAACGCCTCCAAAAAGCCTGTTAAAGCAGGTGGGTCCCATTCACCTGGACCTAGACTGTCTGAGCGCGTAAATCTGAAGCAGGCACTTAGGGGCTTATGCCTTTCTCAGGCATCGGAAATGGCTGCGAGGAAACGTTCAATGAAGTCACCCCGTCCTTCAAAACCTCAAAGGATAATGACCATAAACCAAAATGCCGCTGTTGAAGACAGTAGTGAATCTAATCGTTTCCAAGATGATAGCAGAGACGGTATGCTTGAAATATCTCTTGTGCCTGAGCAAACCACGTTTGATTCATTTCAGAATGTTCCGGAGAAATTGCCATCAGCGGCTTTGTGGCCTTCAAACCGAAGTTCTCTTGTTGGAAATGGAGATGGACCTACTTCAATGCAGAATGACAGGAGCTTTAAGTCAACTGACACTGGTAGTCAAACATGTATGCCAGAGAAACCTGTCTGTGGAACATCTTCTCCATCTGTAAACGATGACAGTAACATACCCGACATAGGTTGTTTTATGACACAATCATCTCAGACAGGAAAGTCTTCATCTCCAAGTTCTTCATTTTGTTCTAGTTATGTTAAGAGCAATGTGGAGCTTGCCCGAAAATTGTCGGCACAGAAGGATTTTGTTTCTGAAGTAGTGGATGTTGGGAGCCTCGAGCCAGAAGAGAACTCGCGGGATCCAAGTTTTTCTGATGACATACTTGACAAGGTGTGGGACCATAAGAAGAGCTGCATGACTGCTGTTTTTCCGAGGCAGCTACCAATGACAAAGTTATCGCATAATGATAGTCACGAACCTTTGTTCTCATCTCGAAGTAGTTGTGAGAAGACCTCGTTTGACATTTCTAGAAAACAGGAAGACACATTTTCTGTATCATCTGCGGAACATAAGGTAGAGGTTTCACCTTCACACTCTCCACGTCATTCTGATTTTGGTGTTAAAATTCTAGATAACAGCCAGAATAGTTCAGCCTCCAGCAAGGTAGCTAGTACAGAAACTGCAGAAATATTGACCTATGTCGATGCCAAAAAGTTGGACAGAGTTGTTCAGAAGGGCAATTCAAAGAGCATACCGAGCAGTGGGGCCCCAAGAGATAAAAAGACGAACATATCAACTCGAAATGCCCAGAATTTTGTCAAGCCTCTTATAAAGACCAAGCATTTTGCTAGGAGGAGATTGAAGAAGAAAATGGTTGCGAATAATAGCTCAAAAAGTACACAAAGTGAGCTCAATAGTGACTTGTATTCTACCCTGAGTCCAATTGTCTGTCCTAGATGCCAGTGCACTGTGACAGATGCTTGGAAAGAAGCCAGTAAGGAGTCTCCGTTATCCCCTCAAGAGTCTCTGGTATCTCCACAAGAGTCACGGACGGACTATCAAGATTCTCCTATATCTCCATTAGCTAGTCAAAGTGGGGAAGTCAGCTCAGGGAACGTCATCTTTGATGTTAGTACACCTGGGCCGAGTTCTGATGGTACATTCAAGTTAATTCATGTTGAATCTAGTAGTCACTCAAAGTCGAGACACAGGTCAGAATTTACTCAAAGCTCAAAAAGCAGCCCAGATGAATGTAGTAGTAGCACAAGTGTTAGCGCAGAAAGTAGCTTGAGCAGGCCGAGCTTTTGTGATCGGCCCCACATGTCTAAGGACATAAGGTGGGAAGCGATTCGACAAGTTAAGTTTCAACATGGAACTTTAGGGTTGAGTAATTTTAGTCTTCTAAAGAAGCTTGGATGCGGGGACATTGGAACGGTATATCTTGCTGAGCTTATCGGAACAAACTGTCTGTTTGCAATAAAGGTCATGGACAACGTGTTCTTGTCGAGGAGGAAAAAGATAACAAGGGCTCAGACCGAGAAGGAGATACTGAGAATGTTGGACCATCCATTTCTTCCGACACTGTATTGCCAGTTTACGTCAGATAATCTATCATGCTTAGTCATGGAGTATTGTCCCGGAGGTGATCTACATGTTCTAAGGCAGAGACAACCTGGAAGATGTTTCACAGAACAAGCTGCGAGGTAACTTTTACGAGTACATTTTTCGGTTGTTCTGGTTTCCAATGCATTATGATCCTCTGTATTATGTAGCTTCTCTTAAAATTTATGCTTCAATACTACAATATGCACTGTAAATTTTGTGTAGCTTCTGCTGTATTCCCTCTTCTCCTTCCCACCCCCAATGGTTAGCGGATTTCGTTTCGGTCTATCCCTGCCAATAGCTTACGTTTACTTTTTAAGCATGTTTATGGGATTTCTAGCCTACTTGCATGCTTACCTAAGACTCTAAGAGATCAATCCAAAGACAATACGAATAGTAAACTACTGTATTTGTGGTGATTCACTGAGGGAGGGAGTACTTAAGTCGACAGTGATATTCATCAAGACTCTACCTATTCTGTCCATGGAAAACATGACTAATCAGCTGCCTCAGATGGCCTAATGAAATTTTAAAGCCCCTACTCTCTGGCATATACAGAACAGATTGGGAAAGGTAAGAGGAAAGTGTCTCATATACTTTAGTGGTGACATGCTTCACACAGTTTGCAACGAAAGCTATGATAGAAGCAGTGACCTATTCGGCGTCAAACTGCCAGTTCAGGAAAGAGTTCTGAGAAATATATTAGAATGAATGCTATCGTTGTCTCTGTTTCTCCAGCATTTTCACGATTTCACCGTTTGCTGCTGCTACTTATTTCTGCTAGACCTGTTATTGGTTTAAATGAATTGTTACTTGCCCGTCTCCACTGTTTAACGTTTGTGTTGTGTTAGCTTACAATTTCATCTTTCTTTGTATTTTATCTACTCGGTACTTTAATAGATAACTTGTTTATAATGCCTCAATCCCTTTGCAGATTCTATGTTGCTGAAGTGCTCCTTGCACTAGAGTACCTACACATGCTTGGAGTTGTCTATCGAGACTTAAAACCAGAGAACATTCTAGTCCGAGAAGACGGCCACATCATGCTCTCTGACTTTGACCTTTCACTCCGATGTGCTGTCAGCCCCACGCTTTTGGTCTCGTCGCCAATTACAGATGGCTCAAGAAAGATATCCCATGATTCCCGTCCATGTGTGGATTCTCGTTGTGCTCAACCTCTTTGCCTACAACCATCCACATGCTTTACTCCTCGGCGTTTAGCAGGCTCCTCTAAACCGAGGAAAACAAAGCTTGACATTGCAGCAGAGATGAGACCGTTGCTACAACTCGTGGCAGAACCAACCACAGCAAGATCCAACTCTTTTGTGGGTACACACGAATATTTGTCCCCAGAAATCATCAATGGTGAGGGCCACGGTAGTGCGGTTGATTGGTGGACCTTCGGTATCTTTCTATATGAACTCCTTTACGGTAGAACACCCTTCAAAGGACCTGGAAACGAAGAAACCTTGGCCAATGTAGTTTTGCAGACTTTGAAATTCCCAGATAGCCCGCTCGTCAGCCTTCAAGCCAGAGACCTGATAGCAGCACTTCTTGTCAAAGAGCCAGAGAGTCGACTAGGGACAGAACGAGGTGCTGCCGAGATCAAGCAGCACCCCTTCTTTGACGGCCTGAATTGGGCCTTGATTCGTTGTGCTGTTCCCCCAGAGCTGCCCGAGCCCCTCAGTTATGGGACGTCAAAAGCAGCCTCGGGATGTGGTTCGACAGATTACTTGGAGTTTGAGGCTTTCTAAGAAGACTGATCTTCAAACCTTGCAATTTGTAAAGCACCCGACCCTGGATACCTAAACCCTAAACTCTATACCCTTTCAGTCGTGAGACGGACGGAGACCACTCATTAGCCAGCTACGCCACCAAAGTGGCATCTTACTGAGTCATCACGAGAATGATATGGTCGCATGTAAATTTGAATTTGTTGAATATGAAGGGGCTCGTATGGAACCCTTACAGCCTTGTGTTTGTATCTAAGTGTAGGGTCATGAGGTAAAATTTTTGTCTACGGGTAAATGGTAATACACTCTCTTACTTTTCTTATGTATTGGATTTGCAACATTTACTAAAAATCGCAAGTATAAATTTATTGAAGAATGTTGTAGTAGAAGAAGAATTTTTTTTTTTTTTTAAATCGACAAAACTTAATGAACCTCAAATTTTCCCATTACAAGCTATCGGTTACAGAATTTTCTTAAAACCTCATTTTTTTTAATGCCGAAGTATACTCCGTACTCTTGAAGCATCGTAACTTTCAGCCGTGACCCAAATTATGTTCTGGTCACTATTTGGGAGCCGTTGAGCAAATTGCAAATATATGGCCTTATCCACCACAAGTGATATATTTTTATCGCAAAATTTTAAAACTTTATCATAAAATAATTAAATTTTTGAAACTAAATAATTGTCTAATTTTTATAAAAAAATCAAAGAAAAACATCACGGCGAAAGCGACAACGAGAATAATATAGGTCACAAGATGAGATAAGGACGAGGGATGAAGTCATGCCCGTGATAACATTATACATGTTGGAGTAATGAGACATGCTTGTAGTTGTGACAACTTGTCTACATGACACTATGATGTGCATTCATTAACTTATGCTTCCTCGTTTCATTAAATTGTATACGTTTTGATTTTCTGAGAAATATTTTAATTAAATGTATTCAATTGGTTGGAACGGATGAACCGATGAAGTATTATTATTCAACACATTGATTGGTAGGATTTTGTCCTCGACTATTATTCATAGACAAATCAAAATTACCCGTCATATATTATGTAATCTTAACTTTGTCGGGTCAAACCATGTTTGACGTATTTGAATAAGTATTTATCAAATAATTTTAAAAAAATAAAAGAAAATAGAACAGTAAAATTTGAAAAAATACAAAAATATCATATTAAAATTAATTAATTGTTTTAAACCGACAAATATAATAAGTTGAAATCTCAACATCCCTCATTCACATCATCGCATGTAATGACAAGCTTAATACATCCGTCTTAAATGAAAATTTGTGGAGTAGTTTAGATACATTACTTCCAAATATAAATGTTAGGTTATTTATAAAATTTCGTCAATAAAATTTCACTATATAAAAAACGATAATCTTTTACAATAAATCGTGAAAGAATTTTTTTCTCTCTCTAACTACCTAACTAATTTTGTTTTTTTTTTATTTATTATCAATCTTATATTTTAATGATGAAAAATTGATCATTCATACGAAGTAGAAGACATACTCAAAATTTCCTACATTGTACTTGTACTTTTGTGTACATGCCTTTAACCACTGAGATCATCATGTAGATTGTATACCATGATGTCAGTTCTATTATTGTCGATTTGACTTGCTTTACTTCTCGTGTGAAAAGGACAAAAGGATGACTGGATGAGTATGTAGGACCGTTTCAACGCTCAATAAAATTACTCAACATATCACTTATTATAAACAATAAATAAAATATTTACAAATTCTATTAGCCGTCTCACTATTTTAGAATTATGACAAAAGGATAAAAGACTATATCTTCCTCACTAAAATCAACAAAATATAAAAGGAAAGGAAAATTAACATTCAAGTTTTTTTCGATGACACCTCTTATAATCTTATCATAGACTAAATACAAATTTACCTGAATATTTTTTTTTTTTTTTTGTTACTTTCTTCTTTACATTATACAAAATGCAAAGGTCTATCTTACTATAAAATGATCTCAAATGAAAATTTGTACTCCGTATTACATCAAAAGTATATATTGTGATGATTAAGTGACTGACTCTATATAGACACAACAATCATAAATCCAAACTTGACGCCATTAGAACATTCACGGTGATAATAAACTACAACTCTTTGTAGCTTAACTTGTCATAACAAAGTTTCGGGCAACTTTGCTCCTTAGTTACATACTTACATGCCCCTCTAACGACAAACACAACACAATATAACTTTCAAGATCCTACATCAGCTCAACCTTCCAATATTCTCATCGTTCCAAGTATTTATTTACCTTTATTTTTGTCATAAAAATTAAGAATAGATTGGAAATCATTCATTGGATGACCGATGGACTGAAGATGGAAGATCAAATTACTCATTAAATGTATTCCTAATATATAAAGGTAAACAAATAAATAATAAAACTAAAAATAAAATAAGTGAACAAATGATTGAAACAGGTGAAACATAAAGTGAATAACATTTTTCAAACTAACAACTTGATACCTGTGTATCTTATAAGAATACAAGCTACCTGTTTTTTTCAATGTTATTTTATTTGATCATTGGAAATGTTCTTATTATTAGCCATACAAAAGAACGAGACCTTTTATTTAAATTTATTTATCCCTTTTTTCTGACAAGATTATTTGTCCCATTATTTCCGAAAATATGTGCGATATATTCTATTAATTCTACATAAAAACCTTGACTATATATAGAAATGGGCTATACGGAGTATTTCTTATTGCCTATACAATTTCCCAAACCAAACTCTGAATTAGCTCCGACGAAGCAAATCAATAAACCCACTCCGAAGGCAATAAGATCTCGGCATCGTTTGTTTTAATTGGACGAGAATTTCGTCGTGGCAAGCCTTTATTGCTTTTCGTCTTCAAGGCATTATTCACATCTGAGATAAAAATATAACTCACCAAGATTACGATACAAAATAATCACCTAATAATGTACCAATTTTAAAGGAATAAAAACGAATTTATACCATAATCGAGCAAGATAACACTTTAAAAGTACGATAAATTCAAACGAAAGATATTCAAATCTTAACAATGAAAAACAGTTCTTCAAGAATAATTTATTTTAAACATGACCGATAAAAAAGTGAGAAAGTATTAATATACGCAAAGTAGTTATAATCAAAATCACAAGGAGTTGCATCCCCCAAGACGATTCCTTAACCAAAGGACCATTGGAAAGGTACAAACATCATGTGTCATGATATTATGCTACAATTCACGTTAAAATCTTATTCTTCAATCAATTATACTCCGTACTAATCTTTTTATATCTACTTTCGAATCAATTCTTATTTTTGATTCGGTCGATGTCGGCAAGCGTCAATAAACTCGTCAGCTGAAAGTTAAAGTCATAAACAAGGGAACAATTCCACTAAAACAACACAGAAACATTTACTTAAAATTTAAAGGTAAACAAATTAAATACGTAAAATAGATCAGATTAGCGTAACAAAAGGGCAAAACCGTAAATTTACCTGACTTGTTTTTATGATCCGATGTTACGGTAACTTGTCTAGGTAAGAACACACCCGTACCAACAGAGTCCCTCTGCGGCCCAACAACTTGGGCCTGGGCCTGGGCCTGGCCTGGTAGAGGTGGCCATGCTGATTGTGGTAAGCCCAATGGACGGTTATTACCGTTGTTGTTGGTTTTATTGGTCTTTGTGTCAACGCTGTTCTTTTTTATACCTTTGTTTTTTTGCGGTCGTGACAGGTGTACTTGTCCCACCATCATATGCTAATACAACCAACACAAATTCAAATTAATCGATACGCTCTAAAATTAATCATTTGTCTTGATCATTTGTTTACTTTGTTTTAAAAATTTACTTGAGTTGACAGTTTTTTCTGTATAATACAAATTGTTGTTGTAAGAAGTTTGTTTTAGAGCCGTTTTGAATTCATTTATCTCGGTCATTTGTTTACTTTGTTTTAGAAATTTACGTAAATTGACAGTTTTCACTGTATAGTACAAATTGACGTTGAAAGAAGAGGTTTGTTTTAGGGTCGTTATGAAACAGAGAAGTAAACAAATGACGGAATTAGAGTTTTTTCGAATAAAAGTGGGGAGGGGACATACAGGTGGCAAATGGCGGAACTGAGGGAAATGTTGGGAACAGAAGGGAGACCGTGGAGGAAACTGGACGGTATTCTTCGGTGGCGGTGACGATGGCGGTTGAGAAGGGTATTGTAGTAATTTAACAATGGTACTACAATCAAAGAAGCCGGTACCATTACTTGAAGTAGTATTTAACAGCTTCATTTTGGCCACCTCGCCAGCAGCTTTACTCAACAAATGCTGCGTAGGTAACACGGCCTCGCAGCCGAGTAAGGTCGACTGCGGGGAGGTGGAGTTGTCGTCGTGGGCGAAGCCAGAGACGATGTCGTCGAAGGTGAGGAATTGGGAAGGGAGGTAGAAGTCGGGGTGTAGCGAGGAGTCGTCGTCGGCCATTGTGGAAATGTGGGAATTATTATGAGTGGGAATTAATGGGAGGAGTGCGGGGATTTATATATAAGATGAGATTTGTAAGTTTTCTTTAAAACGAGTATATACATAAAATAAGTTAAGTATTACTCCCTCCGTCTCATTCAATTGTTTACGTTTAATTGATGTACAAAAAATAAAGAAAATGGTTAAGAGTTGTAAAGTAGGTGAATATAGGGGTTTGAGATAGAGAGAGTATATTATTTATATAAATAAAACGTGTCTTTTGTTTTTTTATGCATTTTGATTTTCTAATGTGAAACCAAGATTTGGGACGCATGCGAATGGAGGAAAGTGATGCAAATTTACAAGCCCAAGAGAGTTTCATCCCAAAATCAATTGGTGATGGAAGGAGTAACCCGTTGTCTTATAAAGTGATTATTTCTTTTCTTCATTATCAACGTGAGACTCTCACATGTGTGGGTTAATATTCTTAACATATTCTAAGTACCTAACTCGTTATAAATTCATGCATTTTGATTTTGTTATATTATAAGTACTTGACTCGTTATAAGTTCAAGACATTAAGATGAATATAGTCGTTTTAATTAAAAATATGTGTATGAGAAGAGAGAAGTAGTGGTAGGGTCGCGTATATTTCGCGGTATTGGGGGCAGAGAACGGGAGGAAACTCGAAAAGGAAGGTTTTAGTTGTAGTGGGACTAGTTGGTGCATTCATTGCGCGGGCATATTGCATCTATTGTACACGGGTGTTATTAGTACGGATAGAAGCATATATTTTCCCATTTAACCTATTCTGTGCACTTTTATTTTTAGATCATTCAAATCTATTCTATACATTACTCCCTCCATTCAACTCCAACTTGTGCATGACATTTTTTGACACTATTTAGGAGTTTTGAGAATCTTTGAAATTATCGACAATATATAAGTGAAAATATAGTAATGTGTGGTCTTGTTTAATTCGTCTTCTTAAATACAATGGTAAAATCAAATTTATATAATTTTTTATAATGTGCAACGAAAGATATTAACGTTGCAAAACTCGCATTGGCATGTATGCCATGACATCATGCACAAGTTGTAGTTGAAT
>JAUEKU010177297.1:0-10624 GCA_032274805.1 Gypsophila paniculata | reverse complement strand
ATAAAATAATTTACAGAAATGTATGTAAGTGGAATTTTTAATGTGTGATATAGCAAAATAACAAAAGAAGATATCAACCTCATAAAATCAATGACATCAAATCTACAAAATGGTTTTTTTAATATATTTATGCACAATCCGTCAAGAAAATTATCAGTAATATATATCTATCTATATCTTTTGAGTTGACAATGATGTAGTACTCGATGAAATGTTGATTTTATAAACTAACAATTATTCTAAAAGTCTTAATATTATACGATCATATTTTTGTATAGTTATCAAAGAAAAGAAAAAAAAAGACAAATGTCACGAAGCACTTCAAATCTGTCAATGCACACATTTTTTTCGGGTGATTTATTTATTTCTTTAATTCTCACGCTTTTGCATGTGTTATCCCAAATGTTGGAATAACGACAATCATAATGAATAAATCACCTAAAAAATTAAATAAAAAAAGAAATGTTAGAGTTAGACAAATGAATTTTCAATCAAATCAAATGTTACTTTGTTTGAGTAATTGTCAACAAATGAACTCGAAAAAGAAACTTATCAGATATGGCGAATGAGTTAACCATCTAGACTATAAGTCACTTTGTTTTGAGTCGTTTCATCAAGTGTGTTAGAATTTTGTTTAAATATGATCAATTCAATGAATTCTGAATTTGTTATATTTCGAATATGTCCTCATTAAGTTATTTAAGAATAAGTCGAATCACTAATAATGGATAAAAAATCGTACGACTATATAAAAGGTCATCTCAAATCGAGTCAAAATATTTGTGATTTATAAATTTTTTTTTTTAATTTAATATCATTTTAATTCATCTATTTTTACATATCGGTTTAAGTCGGGTCAAACAAGTGAATACAGTTGACTTCGAAGCTCCAACAATGGCGGAAATCAAAAACCCTAATTCCCCAAATTCATCGACGAAATCATCCAAATTGCCTCCGAAACCTTCAATTCAACCCGCGCGATCACAATTCGGGTCAATAATTCAAGTATATTGGATACCTACGACGTTCTTTCTACTCTTTCTTGTTTTTCAAGTAGTTCTTCTTCCTCAATCGTTTCCTCCTTCTCACTACGACGGTATTCTTCAATTTGTACTATCTTGAAATGTAATCGATTATTTGAATTGAATTGTTTAGTTTGTTTGTGTTTGATTTATGTTTTGGTGTTGGAATTTTGTCAGTTCTTGGAATTCCGTGGAGTAGTTCGGCTGAAGATGTCGTGGCGGCTTACGAGAATCTCGTCGCTAAGTGGTAACGCAAATTCTCATGTGAGACAGTCTTATAGAAAAATTATACTGTGAGACGTCTCACATGTATGACAGTTATTTTCGTGAAATTTTAGTTTTCTTTTTCACTTTTATAAGAGTTAGTTTAATTTCTCGTTTGTCTCACGATAAGGTAGCGTAAGACGGTTTCTAAATATAATCGCAATGTTTGAGGGAACTTTGTATTGAATGCTAGTCGAATATCATACGACAACCTGAATTGCGTTTAGAAGCAGTACTATTGAATTTTGAAGGATATGGTTGTATGTAGTGATGCTCGTGTAGTCATTAATCGTAGAAAAATCCCGTGTTAATCAGTCTTGGCTATATATACGGAGTACTAGACGAAGTTACGTCAATACATATGGACATATGTCATGTTCTTTTGCTTGAATCAGAGTGTCAAATGTCCACACCCGTGTTAGAGTTTTGAGTGCCAGAGGAGGTGCTGTGGGAGAAATGGAGAATTCAGTCAACATTAAGAAACCCTATTTGCAATGTATAATAAAATGAATCTTGTGTTAAGATAGTACTGCCTCCATTTGTTTTGAATTAGCCCTGTGGTACTGCTTTTTGTTTTGGGATGGATTTGGATATCGGGGCACGTATATAAATTGATTATTTACTGCAAGCCCAATCCCTTTGTCTCATCTCTAGCTTAAAGCCGGTTTCTGATTTAATTAATCGATCAACTTGCTATTTTGACATTGGCAACAGTTGAGCTCTTCTCAATTCTTGCTTACTGAAGCTTGCTGTTCTAATTAGTTATTCTGGTATGATCAGGAATTCAGGTGCCAAAGTTCCTATAACAACTGACTTCATTAAGGTAGTTCTGCCGTCCCTTGTCAATCCTCATCACACAATTCTTTAGTTGTATTTTTGCTCATTTTTTCACTGGACATCAGAGAACTAACGAGTTGCTTTCTACTAATATCTTGTCGGTTTAGTATAAACGAAAGAATTCTCTTAAGAAGATTAGGATGGCGTGATATATGATATGTGTTCGTATGTGGGACACATGTGTCACAACATAGCCGCACAATTTTCTTTTAATTGATTATTTGCATGGGTTGTATCAGCCTTGTATTATCTGTTTTGGTTTTATAATCTTCAGGCAGTGTCGATTTAGGAATATAAGGTCGGTACCTAAGCTGTATGTCACAAAATGATTCCTCCTCCAAAGGCCTTACTTGTGTGCCTCACGGTTGACAGTCTCATTATTGATTAAGCCATGCACAGTTAAGCATCTAGGATGTGTCTTAGTTGTACAAATAAGTGTTGATCGGAAGGTGAGAAGACTTACCTTTGAGGAAATACTGCTCAACGGAAATGTTCCTAGGCTTTGAAGCAGATTTGGTATTGCAACATACCAATCTGTATCAACCTTTTTATTAGTAAATTTCACTGACCATCTTGTACCTAATAGCATATGCTATATATGTTTGATAATTGATGATTAACATGCATGTTAATGACTCAAAAATTAGCATTCCTGTAAGGACCTAGTCCCCTTTACTCCCCTCCCTTGCACCGCCTGTGTGATCTGGTATGTAATGGCTAACCTTCGTGATGGAAGGTCTTAAATATTCTCCATTACAAATTTCTTTTTATTACTGTGAATTGCAAGGAATAATTACGGCAATGTGATTTTCCATTATTTTATTTGTTGCTCACATTCAAAGATACAAGGTTGCTTTTAGACTGGGTGATCGGCTGTTTCTTTGCTCCTTCACTGATACCTGTGTATAATATGATAGACCATGGCAGTTGTCCTTTTATCGTATTCTTAAGATGCTCTATTTTTCTTGCTCAAAAATACGATTTTCTAATTGCTGTCTGCAGATTCGATATGCTTATGAGCTGCTAATTAATCCATATTGGAAGAGAGATTATGACTTATTCGGCGTTGATGAGCATCAAGTGGGTTTATCTCGATGAAATTTTGTGCTCTTTGAAATGGCTTATTTAGCTTTTATTGACTTTGAATTTCGTTGGCTGTAGCATGTTCTGAAAGACCTTATGCTGCTAAATTCTGGGAAGGAATACTCCACGTTAAAGCTTCCGTTACTTGATACTGGTTCTATGGGTTAGCTATGATCTTCTCATATACAGTATTTGCCTTGGTATTCTATATATTTAAATTGCTCCAGTCAAAGAAAAGAACCCTACTTTCTTGATTCTGTAAACTCTTCTTTTTTATGCAGATTCTCATCATGTTGATTTCTATCATATGTCCAATGAGGATTTGCAGTCGGTCGTAGGGAGTCAAAAGCCATGGTTGGTGAAGGTCAGTGGTCATGTACTTATTTTGTGGCAATATAGTTTAAGAATGAACAGTGTAAGATTTCGCTTTGTTTTTCATCACAGATGGGCAAGTGGGCACTATGATCATTTCATTAGTTCTAAATTCACACTATTTAGTGTCTCTTGGGGTTGTTGGATGTGCTGGTGATATTTCATATGTTTACTTAATAGTCACGCTATTTAAATCTATGTTTAGGTCTATTCCAGTGGGAGCAAACAATGCGTGCAATTTGCAACCAAATGGCAAAAAATCGGTATGTTATACTGGCTTTGCATTATGGATGCAGGAGGCAGGATGCTTATAGTTATGTTATTGTGTTTATGGTTACAAATGTTATGTTGTTAAGAAGCCAAAATTGGCATGCTTTCTTGTTCGCGAATACCATGTCCAAGAATTTATCTTTTCTGTGTTTTGTTTGTGCTCTGTCTGTCTTGTAATGACAATTTGTTTCTCTCAACAAGCCACTTTGCTGGGAGAGGTTGCTAACTCTGGCGTTGTAGAACTTGGTGACTTTGACCTTGCTTCCCACTTTGCGGAGAAGAAAGCAACTGGACAACCATTCTTCCCATATGGTACACTGTCGTCTACCATGATTTTTCTCTGTTTATTGTGGTACTGGGATCTGAATTTATTTTACCCGTACGGTTGCCAGTGTACCTGACTAGCCCGAATTGGGTTGGGAGGATATTAGTGCAACATACTTCGTAAAGTGTGTAGTTTCCCCATTGCAACTTGCAAGTAGTTTTTTTTGTGTGTTTAGTGTTTATTGCTCCTTTAATTAATTGGCTTGTAAATATGTATGTAGGTCTTCCTTCTCTGATTGCTTTCCCTCAAGGTTGTAGAGATCTCAACTGTCTTGTCCGGTAAGCTTTGAATATGAAGATTTTCAAATATAAAGAAACATTTTATTTATCTTTTCTATATATGTTCTTGGAAAATTTAACGCTTGAATTCCATATTCAATTGGATCACTTGTCAAACACCACCTTTCAAATAGAAACTTCTAGTCAAATATATTGTTTTTTTAACATAAAATTTGGAGGGAAATGGAGAGGGAAACAAAACCAGTTGGGTAAGAATCTGTGCATAACTCTGGTGGTCAATGCCATAAAGATGGTTCTTCTTTGCCAGAAATCAGTTTTGAGTAGCATTACACATAAAAACATCGTTAAGGGGGCATAATTCAAAAATTCAACTAAAGAGATTGTTTCTTAAAATTTGGTATCTAAAAGGTATGTGTGACAATTGATCTTATTTAATTATTGCTACTATGTTTAATTTTTCACTAGGTTGTTTGTATTTGATTTTAATGTAGGTATGAAGGAGAGCTCTCTGTTGATGCTGTCACAGATTGGTTTGCAACAAAGATACTGAAGTTACCTCGCATTCCGTACTATACACAAAACACTCTGGTACTTCTTATCATCTTTTTTGATTGGTTTGCAACAAAGATACTGAAGTTACCTTGCACTGTAACTTCGTTAAGAGAAGTAACTCTAAGAGGTCAGAACTTGGATGTTTAAAGGGAGATCCCTACTCCAATGTCTTGGGGAACTGTTGCAATTGTCAGCTTGGTTTTTTTGGTACAGTGTGTTACTTTCATTCCTTTGGGAAGTTGGTGCTTAATAAATCAATGTAAGACTTACACATGTCCTCTCTCTTCCACGTGGGACGTTAATCGTTATGTTAAAATTATGGTGTTGGGAAGGTTTCCTCTTGCCCATTCAATTTTGCTGCTTCTTATATTTTTGTGCTTCCTTAGCTGTTTTAGTATTTTACTGTGCTTTTAAGCTTGTTCTGTCACTAACTTCTAGAAGGTTAGAACAGCCTGTTTGAACTAGTTAGGGGTAAGGTTGTGTACCTTTGGATCACCATTGTAAACCTCTAATCAACTGATTTTTATTGGATTGTATCTGTCATCGTAATATTTAAGAAATATACTATTTTGTCGTGACACGAATGCATAGATGTTTAATTACTATTGTTTGCTTTTGGGTTTCAGGGACCAAAATTCTTAGCTAAGAGTGGTTATCACATGGTACGTTTTTTCTTTACTTCAGTGATTCTCTTTTCTCTTGAAAAGATAAGTTGAATTAATCACGACTGTCATATTTTGGTATTTTATTGCAACATACCATTACTGCAAAGGCTGAGACACTTCATTAGAGTCATGTACATACTACTACATAATGGGGTTTATAAATTTGTGAATTATGACGTGAGTGGAAAAGGCAATTCGCCTTCTTGGCTTGAGGATGAAGATGAAGCATGTCCATGGCATTAAAACAAGGTTGCGACCATTTCTAAAGGTTTTAGAGATTACCGTGACCAAAAGGAATATTTAATACTATGAGAGTGCCTATACTCCCTTTCGTTGTTCTTTGATCTATCTTAAACTTCTAATTGAAAAAATCAAGATGCTTGATAGTGATTTGTGAATAAGACATTAATGTAGTACTCTCATATGCTCACATTTCTAAAGCTGTGGAACATGCCTGTTGGTTATTATAAATTTCAATCAGTGAAAATATGCTCATCTCTTCTGTAGGCCACAGGCCCTCACCGTGTCCCTTATGCCACGGCGCTAAGATAATCTTAACGTATACATATTTTTTAGGGAGGCTGAATGAACTTCTCTACATGTAACTGTATAACATGGCTTTTTTCTATTTTATTTATTTATTTTTGTTTCTGTTATGATGATTGATTTTTATATATGTTGTATAGTTGTATTCCTTGAACGCACATTCTCCCTGCATTTTCGGGGAACTGTTTTAAGTTTTTTGTGCATTGGCGTGTTAAGTAATTATCACCTGCTTGCTTTTCTTGATGCCTCAACTTATCTTCTCACTATATATGCTTCAAAGGTAAAAGTCCTGATCTTCTCAGACACAGGGATGCGTGCGACTCCGTTTGTGCGTCAACTAGCCAAGAAGTATCAGGATTATGCTTCCTTTGCATGTGTTCTGTGGAGAGAGGAGGAGTCTTCATTTTGGTGGACAGTGTATGATTTCTATGCTTATGTGATGTTGACATGGTCTGATATTATTGTGGTTCATTGCGTTAGAGGAGAAACAAAGAAAAAATATGCAAATTTAAATTTGTAAATTTGTGGAGTGTGAAAGTCGATTCAAGACCAATGCGGTATATGAAAAAACCTATTCAACTAGCTAATGAAAGGCCTTTCTGTGAGATTTGTAGTTGAGGGCCTATATTTAACCTGTATATGTTTCTGTCTTTTGCTAACCATCTATGAAAGTGGGATTACCCAATCAAGAGATTTATCTTTTTCTGTTTTCAGCAAAAAAATAACGAGCTGCTCTAATTAATGGAATTCTTTGATTGCCAATTCCGTAGATTTATCTTCTGTTTTTTCACGGGCTTTGTATTTTCAGCGTTTCTATGAATGATGTTGACATGATAAAATCATCTGTTTGTAGCTTATGATATTGACTTGATGCTAAGACATATTGTGTTACTGAGTTATTTGCCTGTCTTAACAGCCATTACACATTGTCTTTCTATAAATCACATTTACGGACCTAAATATGTTCTTACGGGTTGCAGATACGGTGTGGAATCAGCTCCTGCCGTCGTCTTCTTGAAGGACCCAGGCACTAAACCTTTGGTTCACTACGGTACTTCTCGTTTCAAAGATGTAACTGTACGTTCTGAAGAAATTTCTTTGATTACAGTATTCTCATGTCCTTCATATAATACAGGCTCTCCGAGCGCTTCTTGGTTTCTGGATGTTATGGAAGATAATAAAGTACATGGTAATGTTTCTGTTTGGTCACCACAGTGATACTTCGCCATGAGTACATTGTCATTGATTATTGTGTAAAAGCCAACTTGTATTACTTTATTAGCTTTATGTCAGAGCGATAGGCTATTAAGTTTGTGTTTTTGCTAAATTGTTGGGTCTCGACGATTTTAATTTTAATTTGTTATTTCTTTGCTTGGTTTTCAAGAGCTTCCACAATTGAGGAGCATGACATCAATGGAGCTGGGTTGTGATGCACGTGGCTATTCTCGTGCGGGAAGCGATAATAAGATCTGGTATTGTGTCATTATAGTTGGAAGGCCAAGCCCTGAAATGAATCAAATGCGTGAGGTGAGCTTTGAAATTCATATGCCTACAGAAAACATTACTCAATGCACTTATACAGTCACCTAAGGATTTTTCAAACTTAGCTCTCTGTTGGTTTACATTGCGAGGCTGAAATCCTCATGAACTTTATTCGCTTGAATTTGCTATCCGTGGAATTGGCCAGAAATGTTTTGTTAGCAGTTTTTGTAGTTTCTCCTTTTGTATATAGGTGTTACTCCCTTTGGCGTCATTTTGTATGTGAGGGAGGGTCTCGATTTCTCAATTACTTAAAATACAAAGGGGTTTACTTCTTGGGAATTAGCTCATAACTTGCCAAGAATAGAGTACCTTTTGGCCAATTTTGTGTTTATCATTCCAAGATCTTTACTTCGCTTAATTTTTCATCTATATATGCTCCTCTTGGAGTCTTGTGACTCTTGTCTCAATAAAGAGTCCACATTTTGACTTTACGCTTGTATTTTTGACCAACTTCTAATGTCGATCTTTTTGCTTGAGGAATGAGGACTGTCGAATGCTTCGATAGCATCAATAGTATGAATATAGCTTTCTAAGTTTATTCAAAGAAATGGTTCGGGTCATTGGATATCAAGTAATGCAAGCATATATATTATATTATATTTTACGTTTCTGACTTAATATTAGTATTTAATGATTTAAATTTGGGAAATATACTTCATAAAGTACACTATTTGCAGTTATTACTCAAATGAAGTCATCTGCTTGACTTGGTCAAAGATGAAAGTGTGAAACATTTTTGGGTCATAGGTTATATATTTTCAAAAAATAGATGGTGGTTATTGACATCTATAAAATTTCCATGAGGGTAGATTTTGCTCAGGGTTCAACGAACATTATCAGCTGAGGATGTCAAGGGTGCAGTAACTGCAGTTGATACTGATGAGTTGGTAGAACCTTCAGCAACTGCTCTTAAAGACAAGCGGCTCACATTTGCTTGGATGGATGGAGAAGTGCAAAAGGTTAGTGATCTTTCCATATCTCTTCTGCTTTGTCGTTTACACTACCCTCTTTTTTCTCCACTTGGACAACCAATAAGATTTAACATGAGCCATGAGGAATAGCAGATAGAATTAGAAGAAAATCTTTCAGTTTCCACTCCGTAGTTATATCATTGATTCTCTAGCCTTGATGTCATGACATGCACAGAAAAAGGGTAATTAACCTCATCAATTTGTTGTTCCAGAATTTGTGCATGTTTTATATTGGAGGAGAGCATAGCCTGGGATGTTGTGGGCCAAGAAGAAGCATTGAAGATACACCGCAGATGGTCATGGTGCGTTACATGAGAAATGATTCCGCCGTTGAAATTCAAGATAAAAGAGCCTCAAACAGTTTATTCGATGTCCTGAAAGAGGATGTGGATCCTGTATCTCAGTTGGTAGCACGATATAATGGCTCAGCTGCTGACCCTTCAGAGGTTTGTTTTGACCTCTTTAGAAGTTGTACAATCTTGATACTTTTGTTTCTTACACTTGCTGTAAAGTCAATCACACCTCATTGTCACTTGGAAAGTTAATTTCTCACCATCTGCTTGCTATTGTATCAACTATCAACTGCAGATTATGGAATGGATCTCAACGATTGTGAAAGATGGTGACTCATCCCAACTTCCGTTCTTTGTAAGTCAGATTGCTTTAAACATGTCTCATGGACTGTATTTCTTGAACTGTCACGCATTTATAGAGTGCATGGACGATCGGGATTTCATGTGTGCTTGCATCTGGTATTTACAGTCCACCAGATTGTTTACATATTCCATTTTAGTCCGACGTTTGCCTCCTGTTCTCATCCAAGAGTTCATGTTTCCATTTTGAGCAAGTCTGGGTGAATAAAATTACTAGTCTACGATTGTAAGTTGAGTGGTCACTGGTCTGCAGTGAGGTTACGAGGGTGAGGGGTGAGATGGGTAAAATTGGACATTTGTCTTAAATCCCACTTGCTTGTGCTTGTGTTTATAGATGACCCAAAAGCAAGAGGTAGTATTATTCAACTGCAGTTAAGCTAACCATTAAATGGGTTTCCACTTCTTAGAAGTTGCTCGTCCCTTCACTGAATTCATTTTGCCAATATCCATTGAGTCACAGTCTAAGAAGCGAGCTAACGGTTTGGAATGAATTGCGTACCTTCTAGTGACAGGCCTAATGCTATCTGTTATCCTCTTATGCATATGTTTATTTTGTTTGGTTGGCTAAAGAAAGTTACATATCTCGTTTGCAGAGAACAAATACGCCCGAGCTTGTTCCAGAGAACCCAAATCCATTATGGTCTACCGGCAGTGAAAAGATTGTTTCCGCTAGTGATACTGCAGTGCATACAGTTCGCAGGATCCTTACTGGAGCTCGCAGTCTTTCTGGTGATCCAAGAGCTGGTCCAGTTTTACTTCTTGGAGCACTGCTCTCTTTCGGTGGAATCTGGCTCCGGCGAAGTCAACCGTCTTTATCAAGTGACTCGGGTGAGACTAGACAAACATATGATAAGGTATGTGGCTGAACATGACCCTTTGCCTGCCTCGAGTTCAGTAGCTGTCTATTGTGTTTCCCTTCATTATGAAACAAACTGTGCTGATTATGGCAGGAAGATATCCCGGAAGAATGGAGAAATCGAAGAAGAAACAGTTCGTCTGCTGCAGTTCCTCCAATGACGGTGAGCGATGAGTGACGAGCAGCCAAATGGCACTCATTAAATGGACGACTCAGACAACGAATAGAAGACCAGTTGTTTAGTGTAAATCTTATCACAAATACTCCTGTACAACGGTTGCACATGTGGGTAGCTGTGAAACGGGTTAAATTTGACCCGAATCGTGCATAAAGTTGTTGTTTCAACATTTTAAATGTTGATAATTTATTTTTGGTGAGTTCCAATGAAACCAAAAAGATGATGCAATTAATATAATGATACACACAA
>JAUEKU010177286.1:0-10625 GCA_032274805.1 Gypsophila paniculata | reverse complement strand
ACACGCATTAGTTTAATATAAGACCGTATTTTAAAACACTAACAGATCGATAAAACATTAACTCAAACCGAAAGAGATACATAGTCTATATTACATAAAGTCCAAAATAAATAATTACACCCAACTAAAATGCAACTAACGCCTGCAAAATTGGACCATACAATTTTTGTTTTATTTCTATAAATTCAGTGCTAATAAAAAGGATAATGACATAAAATTAGATTTGGTAATAAGAATTCTTAATTTAGAATGTTCAATAAATAGAACATTACTAAAATTGAGAGGAATTTACTAAATAAATTAACCTTTTATTTGGTGAAAATTAGGTAGAAAATTGATGAAGCTATGTGTTGTAGATTATTATTATGTCCTAGGAAAAGTATGTGTACCTCGACTAAAGCTATTCATATTTATGTGCTCGTCTTTTATATATACTTGGTATTTTTGTCATGTGACCAACTTCAACAAATTTGTTACCATATGAAATTCAAAACAACTAATAATAACATGTTCTGAGATGTTGGCGAGTGAAAATATGGTCGAGAATGTCGATTGTTGATCGTAGGATGGGGGAGCAATCGTTAATTTTTCTGTTGAATCGCATGTGTTGGTTATTTATTTGGTTGGGTGCGTATGGTTAAATTGATCTGTAAGGATTATATCATTATTTAGTATTTTATACGTCGAGAATGATTATCATATAACTTAAGAATTTTGTACTAGTATATACAGTGACGGAGTCAGAATTTTACTTTAGGGGCGGCCGGCGCTGGCCACCTAGCCCCCTCGCTCCACCCATGAGTACATATAGGTTGAGTGACAGGTCGATCATAGGAAATATATACTCTAGGAAAAACAATGTCGAGATTGTTTGTTTCGTCTTTTATAATCATTTTCTTTTAAAGAATATAATCATTTAGTAAAAAGAACGTTAATCATGATTAAATTTGTGGAAAGTAGATTAATAGCTACAAAGGTCCAATTGGCGGCCAAATTAATACAAAGGACATGGTGCAACATGAATGAATGCACCACCATGTGAGCAATATTAATTTTGGTGGGTAGTATTTTAGCTACTCTCCACTTCTAACTTACCTCTTTCATTTATCGTATTTTTTTTTGGTACCAAAGCAATACTCGTTTTGTCTCAATCACTTGTCTACCGTTTTATTTTGAAAACGAACGTAAACACAACACTTTATTATGCACAAATACAATTTGACAAGGATAATGATAGGACATCATCTGATGATATCAAGTTTCGGTACCACCCTCTTATGTTCATGCACTAGGCCACGCAAATTCGAAAGAGGATATTAAAGTCATGCGCGAGGGTGACGCTGCCACCAAGTGGCGCCATCTCATTTTTATGTAGAAATCATTGCACGGAGTAACAGTTTGAATATAAATGCCAATACAAACCACAGTACAGGCTCTTTAAAACTTTGTGAGCTTTTAGGCAAGGGAATGAATTGTGAAAGCGACTACCGGTAACAATACTTTCGACGTACAAACACAGAAAAAGTACATCATTTGCTGGTCTTGCCTATACTTCCACTAGAATCAAATCTCCGGGGACAGAACACAGATGGTAGGACCATTTGATTTAATACGGATTTACGGTGTACGAAGAACTATTAGGGTAAATACAGTATATGTGTGACAAAACTATGAAAAATAAGTTTTAAAGCATATACCCTTCTGCCTTCCCACACAAGACTTACACTACTCGGATGATTAACCAGTATGTATACTCTATTTCGGATACTAAGTCCCAGTTCGACTTTTTAGCGAGAGCAAAGAAAAGTCAAATAAGGTTAAGTAACCGAAAAACTAGAAAGTAGTGAATAATTTTATTAGCTTACCATCTAGGTAACTTTACAAACTACCACATGAGTTTTGTTCTACACTTGTGTACAAGTACAAAACCTACCAAACCCCATCTTGTATTACACAAAACATAGATATGTATAATGAATGGTTATGGAAAGAACAGTAATATTCATGCCTCATGATTTCGGTTTAGAAAAGGAACCTGGTCCATGAACCCAGCAACGGAAATACAGCAATCAGCAACCTCAATAACAACGGTTGGTCACGGTTTCTCCTTTTACTCAGTTTACTAGACTCGACGACATCTTGCCTTTGGACCCCATTGACCTCTCGGCTTTGCCCTTCCGTAGGGAAATTGGTGGTGGTCCCTACTGGTTCGTCTAGTTCATCCCATCCTCCGAACCTCAATCCACCTTCCCCGGCCTTATTAGATGTGCTGTTATTTGCTGACTTCCAGGATTGATATCGTCCCCTCCCAGGTGATGTCCTACTTCTAGTGTCTCGTGCTTCAGCATTTTTCTGATTACCATAGGTATTCCCAACAAACGGATTGTCGGAATTATATCTGTTTTTTGGCCTGGGCCTGCGCCTGGACCTGAATTTGTTACGGGGACTAAAATCGGAGGCTGGACTTCCGCCCAATCTATCCATTACCAAGGAAAGAGCTGTTTGGCCAAGGGGAAGTATCAATGCCATAACTAGTGAATTTGTTCCTATCAGTGAATTTGTTCCTGAACCTAGCAGCGTCGAAATAACTATAGCTGGAACCATCCACCCAAAGATGCCGAGCACCTGAATGTCGAAAAGAGTGTAAGTCTTCACAAGTAGTAGTAAAATGGTTTGACGGAACTTATTGTCAAACTACATCACGATTCAGTCAATCACGGATTTAGACTCGCTAATGTAGACCCAGTGAATTAAAACTATCACAACTCCTACTTGCTTCGATGTTTGATTAACATTCAAAAAACCGACAATACCCCTTCTTACCACTGTAAAACGCTCTCGTACAACAGCAGGTAAAAAAAATCTTGTGCAATGACGTAAAACTAAGTAGGAGGGCTATGTCACATGATTCTATCGAAATTATTGAATATTTTCAAAACCGACAATTCTTAGACCTCAGAGGCTATGGATATATTTCCAATACAATAGGCTACATTCATGCTTTGTATGATCGAAAAAAGAGACATTTTAGCCCTGGAACACTAGTCTGCCTCGACATTTTAGCCCTCGTACACTAGCCTGCCTCGACATTATCAGCGCCACGCTCTAACCAACTGAGTAAAAATACTAGTCTTCCATTCACACCACATGTCCTATAGTGAAATTGCTTCTAATTCGTAAAAATTTGTACCATATCCACGAAAAGAACGGGTTTTCTCGAACCTAATCATACCGCGATTCATCCACGACATTAATCGACGAGCAAATTACCAAACAAACATCAATGATTCCCTCTACAAACTACATAGTACCAAAACATAAGTGCAAAATTCTGCTACCAAAACATCATAAGCATCATATTTCAGTTTAATCACTGAAATTCAAGCAAAAATCACATAAATAAAGCATCAAATCATCGAATTAATCTAACAATAGAGTATATGAGCTAAATTCAAGAGCAAAATTTCAAAATTTAATACCTTGAAAATCCAATCAAATGAATTAGGCTCAACCCAAAACACAAATTCATCGTCATCCTCATCGATATCATCGTCGTCATCGTCATCATCATCCCACCAATTCCGGCGCTTTTTTCGCCGGAAATCGTCGTCGAAATCGAAGCGACTGCTCGGAATTGCGCCGGAATTGGAGCGTCGATTGAATTTAGAAAGTGATAAGGGGAGAAATTGGGGGAAAAAATTAGGGTTTTGAAGGGTTTTTCTAGGGTTTATGGTGAGATTGTTAATTGGGGATGAAGATAAGAGGAAGAAGAGATGAGTGCTTCCCATAGAGAAGGTACACTTCCATTTCATTTGGGTGTACTTTTGTGGCTTCTACTCTACTTTGTATCTTTGGTTTCGAAGTCTCGAAAAAGACGGTTTTTTTTACAACGGAGTTTGAAACGGGTCGTATATTTATAATTTAGTTGGTTGCGTGTCTTTGACAGTCATATTTTGAAGGGTGGAAAGTGAAAATTAATTAGTGTATGGATCGCGGAAATTGGTGAGTGTGGGAGTTGACTGCTTTTGAACCAGCTCGAAAGAGTTGGGTAAGAAAACGGTTTTTGGGGATTGATATGAAATGGGGTACCTAAAATGTGGGCGAGGAGCCGAGGATGAGTGACTTTCTTGGGTTGTAATTTGTTAAGGTCAGGATGTATATTCGAGGTGGTTTTGCATGGTGAAGTCGACGTTTAGGTGGAATATATGACGTTTAATATTATGATATGAACATGCGGTCAGGTTCATATTGTAAAGCGATATGTAGTATAATAAGATAAGATTATGATGATTGGGTGGTTGATGTTGTTGACCTGATATTGTTAGCGATGATGCTTTTAAATTATTTCATAGGGGGTCACCGGCCATTTGATGGAAGGTGAAATCCTAAATACTTGGTAAACAATTCGATGATTAACTTAAGAATACTAGGATTAAAAGTGTCAAATTCGAGTCTTGAAAACGCACTAGTGTTTTACTCGTGAGTTAAAAATTTTCTTAATGCTTGTGATACTATCCGATCTCAAATCCTAATCCAAGCCAAACCGAATGATGTAAACCTACTTAAAAAAAAAAAGATTTCTTTTTTTGAGATCTGATAAGTTCATTTACTGTGGATCAAATCCAAAATGCATTGCATTAGATGCTCACGTATCTATAGCTTTTCTAGAATTTGCCTATATTCCAAGAATATAATTCCTTCTATCACTTACTCACTCTTCTACTGGTGTTTGATGTCAAAAAGATTTGTCAGTCACTCTTCTCCTGCTTGTAGATCAAGCTGTACTATCACTTCTATGCAAATATCCAATGAGACCATCGTATAGATTCACTGAATAGTCGTTTTAAATTCCTTAATGATGATGACATTTTACTCATCAATGATTATAATAATCATAATAATAGTCATTTTTTACTCAGAAATAATCCATTATACGCATACAACAGTCTCATTGTAGAACTGGTGTCGTTCCGGTTCGTGTCACATGCCAATGTATCTTTGTAACTTTATTCTCAATAATTGCACTCAACTTGTAAACTTCTACTTATAAGTGGCCTCATACTGAAATTCTGCTGCACATTTCTCATGAACTTCAAAACTTGCTGATTTTCTTATACTGTCCAACTTTCCACTAAAAAACACTGAAATTTTGAAACACTTTTTTAGTATGGAAACACTTCCACCAAGAAGAGGGCAGATTAAGCTCAGAATTATTGGTAAACTTGTGAGTTCAACCGCAAATATTGCATCTAATTTTGTTCACTCTGATTCACACACTCATTCTGCTGATTACTGTCCTAGAAGCGATTATGCCTCAGATGCTAATGTTCACCGCGAGACCAATTATCACGTCAGTGGGGATTACTGTCCTAGAGGCGGGCACACCTCCCCACCGGAATCCTGATCAGTGTGAGGATTAGTGATTTCTGACAACCTTGGATACGACGATCTTCATAAGGAGCATTTACAGGCTGTTGGGAACACTTAGGTCAGAGTTCTTCAGAGAAGTAACTGTCTTCTAATCTTCTCTGCCTCATCTTGTGTAACTAGTTTGCATCGTCTTTGTTTTGTGTTTCGGATTTTTTCCGGTGATTGGTAGTTTAAACTCATGCACGCATGAATTATATCAACAAAACAAAACTCTGATATACAATTATGTTATGATACAGTACAATTTTACACTGCTACACATAGAGTCTTACAGGTGAATGTATAAAATTGACAGTTTACAGATAAACTGAGACAGTAGTACATTTTACATTTCTAATATTTCAAGTATACGTCAAAGTTGGGACGGTTAATCCCATTACAAGCGACAGATATATACTACGGAGTACTTATTTTACAGTATTAGTATGTCGATCACTCGATTGTCGAGTATACAGTGGAAGGGAACGACTGTGACTGTGTTCTGGTCTGAAGGAGAGTTACGCATTGATCAAGGATGGTAATCACCATCTCTCATCTCCAAACCAGTTGTCCTTCTCCTTAGGTCCAGTTGGTCCTTCCTCTCCATAAAGCTCAGTCGGAAACAGATCCAGAACGTTTTCCACTGAAAACCGGAAAATTAGTGGGAGATGATTCATTATCTTGTCTAATTCAGAAAACGCATCATACATAACTGTCGGACCCCATTCTCTCATGTATTGGACCCAACACGGTTCCTCGACAGCATCTTCGAGATACTCCGCAGCTATGATCTTGTACTTTGTACTCGAGTCCACGAAGAATTTACTTTTGCCGACGTCATTTCTTAGTCCCAACCCAAACTTTGACGACCCTTGGATGTACGTTCCTGGATGTGCGTAACTGGCGTGTCCATATTTGGAAGCGTAAACAATTGCCTTGTTTCCAGTGATGTACTCCAAATCACTTGCATCGACCCACCGTCCTCCGCTATGCTCCGAACAATATATGCTCGACAACTCTCCGTTAAAATTACTTACTCGAAGAGTAAAATGTTCCCAGTCACTCACATGCTCTCCTACTCGATTCAATGAAATATTACCCAACCCGACTTTGAGGGTTGCCGGACCATTGAAGGGGCAAAATATCCACATAGCTAAATCTGTGAAAGTGCCACCTAAAGCGGGTTTCACATGAATGTACAGCTCTGCACTCTCCAAGTTCCCACGTTTGACAAGATCCCGTTTGTCATCATTGCTTGGCAAATCTATCCAAAATTTCCCGTCATTGAAGCCGCCCTTAGGCAATAATGAGCCTTTCGGGTCAATACGCTGACCACCACTTTGGTCTTCGTTATACAAGAGTGCCCCATTTTCAAAAAACCACTCCACTGACGAGGGCATATATATCTCATCAGGGTGCAAGTATAGTGTCGGTCCATAGTGTTGTACAATCGCATGGATTTGATCCAAATTAGGCATTGCGTGTAGTGTAGGATCTTGATTTCTCAAACAAGCTGTGGTTAGAATGTCGTCTTGTGTAGTCACATATGAACTGCAAAAGAATGTTCCTACGGAAACCCCTCTACCAAACATTCCCCTTACGCAGGGTCTCGAGCTCCAAACCCAAAAATCATTGTCGTAAATCAAATGACAAGCTTCACAAGTCTCGGTCAAATCAAATCGAACACATCTAATATCATTAACAGAAGGCTGGACTGGCGTATTGGTGACCAAGAATCCCATAGCTTTATAGCCTATCGGAGGATTCGGTAACCAAATATAACCAGGCCCATGGTGATGTGAATCTGCGCTCCAAACCAATGAATAATTACACGGTTTTTCCAGAGCAGGAAGGTCTAATGACTCTTGTCTATGTACAGCGTCAACGACAGTTTCATCGAGCTCTCGTGCTACGAGAACAAATCCCCTCAAAGGAAGATCATTAAATTGGCTATAATAACCAAGACAAAAGAATCCGTCAGGAATTCCCATAGGACGGTAGAATGTCACGCCTTTTGATTTACCACGTGAACGACTGCAGTTCCAAACACTTTCAAATGAGGTAATTTGAGCTACCTCTAATTCTCCAAGGCGTATTCTCTCGGTAGCAAATCCGTTACCTGAGAAAGAGTAAAGCAGCCTTATCAACACCCCAAAACAGAATTCATTCTGCATTTTTATTCTATTATTCGATATAGTAAGCATTACACGCTTAGGGAAGGGGAAGGGGAGTGGTTCATTTTCCTTCCAAAGCTTTTATAAGTTGAAAGGATTTCATTATCGCCCTTAGGTTTTGGAGCATCATCGCGATAATGTTGATGTCGATTCAGTAAATATACATTGTAGATATAAGACATTATAGAGGGTTCGGCAGCAGAAAACTTCATATTTAGGTCATGTAGCTTTCTGTGGCTAGCTACCCACTCACGCCACTAATCCTCTTTCTTAGTCATTTATTTAGCTCACTATCTTCGGAATTGGCCTAAATCGACGGTTTTCTTTATATAAGTATAAATTACATGATAAGTGATAAATTACATTTGTGGGAAAAGTTAACAAATGACTGAAACGGCGGGAGTGCTAATTGTCGGGAAAAGAACAATACCCATGAGTTTTTAAAACTCAAGATGGCACTATTAATCAAAATGTCCCTTTCCCTACAAGGCTACAATTATTATCACTACATTAAATTCAAAATCGGTATCTTCGAATATTCTATAGAAACAAACATATGAGATAGACACCTTTTTGTAAACATGGTTATATGAATGAATATTGAATTCCACACTAATAAACAAACAAACATACATACACTTGGGCACTTGGCACATTCATGGACAATTATATTCATAAATCAATAAATCAAAATGCAACAAATATAAGACAATGACTTTATTTTTGGAATTATTGACTAATTATGAAAACAAAATTAAAATTGTCAACTAAGTACTGACCATGAGACATGCATGGGGGATAGACTATACATGTCATTGTATCTAGAGATGATTTTTTGAAAATACTACTATTTGTTGTACATGTCATGCACAATGTAGTCAAATTACGTGGTCGTTTGGTTAATATGGGAGGCGTAAAATCATGTAAAATAATGGCTCTCATGAAAACGGGATCCTTCATCCAAATTCATATGGATTAGAAAAGTTCGTTCGATTCATTATATAATACACTAACTAATTTCATGAGAAATTCCAATCCAATGACAAAGGGGGCTAGTTAATCGAATTCCTCAATCTTGTTGAAGTTCAGAAATCGCGTGATTTGACAAATCCGCATATTTACAAAAAAATTATCCGCCAAACAACTTTCTAAATTATTTTAGAATCATAAAAGGCTAATACACTATCAAGTTTTAACTAAATCTAATATGTATTGATAAACAAAAGTTTAAGGAAAAATCCAAATACTCCGTATGCTAGAACGCCTAGAAGTATTCTAGTGTGTGCCTAGTACGCACATATTAATATTTCTAAATTAAACTTAAGAGGAAAGAATTTTCCACCTGGAATTCTGTTAGATCCATGCATGGGCCTAGGCGGCGCACATTGATAATTGCATTTTTCATGAAATTTTTTCCCAATTTATGTATTTTAAAATTATTAACGTGTGCCCACCAGAAAACCCGATAATATTATTACACTCCTATTTATAGATTGAGTATAAGAACAACCTTATCTTTTTGTATTTGACTTGGTAATTTGTACTAACCATGTTAGATTTTGTCCTCTCAACTAAGCAAACAAATGAGCTAAATCATTTATTTATCCATTAAATCATGTAATTAAGCTCATGATTAATAGTCCCTCAAACCTAATCGTTACACAACTTATTTCATTCAATAGGCCTCCTATGAGATCGTCACATGAAAGAAAAAGGATTTGAACCTGGACTATTGTCACGATACATCTGTCCTAACCACTAGACTAAGATATCCTCGGTAATAAACTTGCAATCTTTCCAAGAGCAACAAATAACAAATACCTCAACAGTTATAAACGATAGGTCTAAGGTTCAAATCTTTCCAAGAGCAACAAATAACAAATAAATCACAAAATCTCAGAAAACGGTCCAATAATAGTTATGCACCTCATTTATTACAACGGTCTTACAGGAGACTAATTCCGAATTAATAAAATTAAACATACCATGAGGCCAATGAGGAAGAGGAGCAGGTAAACAAAATGGCTGCTGCTGATGATGATGATTTACTGAATCATCATGTCCATGCAATTTATTACTGTTTTTACTCCAGTAAAAACAATCACACCCCAACATTTTTTACCTTATAATTATAAAAAATTTGAACTTTTTTCTTGAATTTAATAAATTGGCAAAAACCCACCAAAACCCAGATTTTAGAAATCCTGAATTTGGTTGGAAATTAAGAGCAAAAAAAAAATATGGGAATTTTTTTTTAATTATTTAAAAAGTTTTGTTATTTAATTTAATTTAATTGAAGCTCATGGTTTAATTTGTTGAGGATTAATGAAGAGGAAATTAATTAAACATCAAAAATAATTAAAAAGAAAAATTAAAGTAAAAAAAAAAAGTGAAGTGGAGTATGCCTTTGTTGGCCACTAGATTTGTAAAGTAGTTGTAGACTTGTACAGTAGTTAGGTTGATGGTTTACTTGTAGATTATGCAATTTAGTTGGTCTCACTTAAGACAATTTATTCGTTTTATGTTTTAAAACAAGTTAAATAGTGGAATTTGTAAAATGGGATAAATGATGAGGTATATAAATAGCTTGATTTATAAAGGATTGTTTTACTCTATTAAAATATAAAATTGGTGAAGAGTGAAAATATATTACTATAACTTCTGTAAGTTTTAAGTGGATGGTTGGGAGTGCGAGAGAAATCGTGAAAGGTCGACAGGTCGTATTTAAATTATGTGATGATATTTAGAGGGTTAAATTTGTGAAATAATTTGAGTTAAATTTAAGGGGTAATATGCAATAGTTTTCTTGGGTAGAAAATATGAGCAATAATTTGATCAGCTGACTATGTAGAATGAGCCGTAGAAGTGTCCTCTACTTTAGGTAATGAAAAGGATTTTGAGAGTCAATCTTAAATAATAATAATTCAAATTTATTAAGAACGTATATGCAAGTTATAATATTTAATACTCCCTCCAATCCAATCCAATCTTCCCATTTACTTTATCACATTTGCCGAGACAAGTTTTGTAATGCTAATATCT
>JAUEKU010177264.1:0-10626 GCA_032274805.1 Gypsophila paniculata | reverse complement strand
GTTTTGGTTGAGATGGTCATTTGACATGGTATCAGAGCCAGAATGACCAAGAGGTCACTGGTTCGAATCTCACCACCCCTCCATTTCAAGTGGAATATTTAAGCACCGGTATATAAACGATTTTGGGACCCCAACCATCACTTGATGGTTAAAATTTGAGGTCCAATTAATATGGCCTATGGGATAGGGACTTGAAGTTTTCGAAACATATGAACTAGAGTGTAGAGTTAATCCAAATTCAATACACATTCGGTTTTAATTATGGGCGGATTAGCCTTATGGCCCATGAGCCGTGACCATCAATTCAATTTGAAGAAGTATTTAATGAATTGTATGCATACAATTGGAAAATTGTTAATAACCGACGATATTTGCTCAATGGTAACAATAATCGTTATAATTGTCACATTTCGTCAGAAATAACTCGTGATACGCATACAACGATCTTCGATCATGTTCCTTTCGGTCTATTTCATTCAACTTGCTACTAGTTTTACTACAAATGATCTGTAGAAAATTCAACTAACAAATTGATATCACAACATTCAGGACCTATTCATAGGAGGAACAGACACAACAGTTGGAACAATGGAATGGGCCATGTCACTCCTACTAAACCACCCAGAAGTCCTCAAAAAAGCCCAAACTGAAATGGACCACAAAGTAGGCCCAAATAGACTACTTGAGGAAACCGATCTGGCCCATCTTCCATACCTCCGGTCCATAATCAACGAGACGCTCCGAATGTATCCGCCCGCACCACTTTCAGTACCCCACGAGTCGTCTCAAAATTGCGTCGTTTTGGGGTACCATGTACCACGTGGCACAATGCTAGAGGTTAACTTATGGGCCATTCAAAATGACCCAAAACTATGGGACCAGCCCATGAGTTTTAGGCCTGAAAGGTTTGAGGGAGTTGATGGACATAAGATTGGGTTTAAAATGATGCCGTTTGGGACGGGTCGTAGAAGTTGTCCTGGAGAAGGGTTGGCAGTCCGGATTGTCGGGTTGGTTATTGGGTCTTTGGTGCAGTGTTTCGAGTGGAGTCGGATTGATGATGAGTTGCTGGATATGAGTAAGGCTCCTGGGTTTGATTTGAAACGGGCTCAACCTCTTTGGGCCAGGGTTAAGCCCCGTCCATCAATGATGAAATTACTAGCCCGATTATAAATTTTACTCGTGCCACAAATTATTATATAAGATCATTATAAAGTTTTACATGGGTAATACGTTTGCAGAAATCATTGCATCATATAACAATCTCACAAAAGACTTAGTCTACTCGTGCTGACGACATAATGATGCGGTGTTTTGAGTTGATTTAGTTCTTCTTGTGTACTTACTGTTGTGTAAATAAAAAGATCTTATGTTTGTGTAGTTTTGTGCAACTCATTTTCATTTTTGCAATGGAAAAATAAAGGAGAACTTTCTACTCAATTGTCATTTTTGTAAGTGAATCATTTTGAAGGATAATGTGAATAAAAGTTAGGACCATTACAATAGACCCCAGCCAACGCAAATTTGAAATGACTCGATAACAGCAGATCGATCAAATAAACAATCCCTTGGACTTGAAATGACTCAACTCAACCCGACTTGAAATGTTGGCCAAACTCGAAATGACCCAATACAAACTAACCCAGCCCAAATCCAATCCGATTAACCCGTTTGTCAGTTTTATTTGAAAGTATAATTCAAAACAGCCTAGTTGATCTTAGGATACAAGTCCTACACTCCTAAGTCCTACCTAATCATGAAGCCAAGAAAGTAGAAATGTATGGATAAGGTGAGATATAGAGGTCTTAGGATCACTCTTTCCAAATCTCTCTCTTGCTCTGCCTCAATCTAACTCCGCCTATCATTTTGTCTCAACCAAAAGTCTAAGCGGATTTGTTTCACGTAATTAGTCGTGGACCACTGCAGTTGGATTGGACTGTACTTCATTTCATGCCAACTACAGTAGTGTCATCACTGAATGCTGCCTCTTGTCAACTTTTGGACAGCCGTGTATGGCATTCGGGCATGTCCACCTTTTCGATGCCTGGTAGTCTGGCAATTCATGGTGCTACGGATATTGCTTCGCTGAAAATGGGTTTCGAGGTTAAGAATCGATTCATCAGACGTGTTAGCAGTGAAAATAATGGATATTTAGGAGACGTAGAAGATGAAGAAGAGGATGATGAGCTGTGCCCAGTTGAGTGTGTCAGAGAATTTTATACTGATGAGGAGTTTACTGAGATTATTGAGAAGGCGAAGCTGTCGAATTCTTTGGTTGTAGTCGACTTTTATCGCACGTCTTGTGGGAGTTGCAAGTACATTGAGCAAGGCTTTTCTAAGCTCTGCAAAGCTTCTGGTGATGACGATGTTCCCGTCATCTTCCTCAAGCATAATGTGAGCACACTTTCATTTCTCATTTCGCCTTCATCTGTCGCTTTAGAAGAACACTAGTGTCAAACCACTAGATTATATACGGCTGATCAGAAACAGTCTGTGTGTATTTTACCGCCAGTGAGTAATAAAGATAATTTTTGTGCGTCTGACTCACGTTAGCTACTGTACGGCGAGACACTTTGTGAGACTAGGGTAATGTACTAACGTTGTTGCATCAAACAAGTAGTAAACACAGAACTGCGCTGTGTGCCTTATTACTGAAATGTCAGCATTGCACTCAATAACCGACAACAATTCCAGTCAATGCATCAGACTATCCTGCTGGGAAATGTTTTCTTTCGGCATTCCTTCGTTCAGTTAAGGACTAAAACTGCATATGCTACAGGTTTTAGATGAGTATGATGAGCAATCGGAGGTTGCAGAGCGGCTCCGAATCAAGGTATGACAGCTCTACAATGTACTAGCTTCTGATACTCAGTGACTGAGCGATAACTAGCTTCTGATACGTCTCTAAAGTCGACCTGAACAACAGTTTCAGTGTCATGCTCATTTCACATCACTATATGTAATTTGTGCCGCAATTTCGCTATAGTGGGATTTAACTTCTTTAATCCTGCAGAAAGTTCCTCTGTTTCATTTCTACAAGAATGGAGTTCTGCTCGAGGCGTTTGCAACCAGAGAAAAAGAGAGGATAACTGAGGCAATTTCTAAGTATACCTCTCCAGCGTCTCAATTTGATGATGGTTCAAACTAGTTCTTTGATACTACTGTTTTTGTATCTATATACTCCCTCTGTCTCAATCAATTGTTATTTCGGAAGTGAATAGATAACGATTTATCGGAATGGAGTGAACGGAGGGAGTACCTCATTGATATACACACAACAGTTTAATAAGATGTTTATCTATAAACTAGGATTATTTGTATATCTGAGGACTGAGGTCATTAGACATTATGACCTATTGAATGTCAAATTTTCGTTGTGTTTGCGTGAACATTTTGTCATCCATTGAGCGCTTGAGCTCGTACTGAGTACAGCCATTTTATTTCGTACTTTCTTAGCTTTGCAAACGTCTTCCGAATTACTCCATCCTTTCACTCAATTAAAACCGATGATCTGAGCGCTTGAGCTCAAACTGAGTATAAATGCAACATTGCATTTCGTACTTTCTTTGGTTTGCAAATATCTTCCTAATTACTTCCTCCATGACACCTTTGTGAATAGCTTGCAGTGTCAGGACGGGCCTCTTCATTCAGAACCAGACCGCCAAGGCGCCAAGGGGTAGTTCAAAGCCCTATCGGCTATGGGTGGAACCGGATCAGGCCGAATCTTTCAATTTTTTGATTATTAATTTTTTAAAGTCTTTACTTAGCCCACCAAGTCGCACTGGTTCATATTAGATTTGGGCCTATGGTGGGATGTTTTGGGTCTAGTTCAAGTGGGCCGGCCAAGAACTAGTCCAAGAAACAAGTTCGGTCAAGTAGCGTAGCGTAGTCCGTAGTGTTGGCCACCTCTAATTGCAGGGATCATTATGCAAATTCCACGTAGAATGCTACGGCCAAAAAAAAAAAGACATGGATTGCTATCTAATGGGTAGTGCAGAATTACAGTCTACAGACAAGGGCGGGCCTAGGGGGTGTATAGGGTTGCACGTACCCCCACTGAGGATGTCGTTGGAGTAAAGAGGTGGTAGATGTAGGCTTTCTCGCACCCATGTACACCAAGAAAATCATCAGTTACACCCGTCCCACCACCCATGACATGACAGATACAAGTTTCGAAACTGTACTTCTTTTCTTAAAGTGGAAAGAAAGTGGTGAAATGGGGAGAGTACTTCTTTTCTTAAAATTTTGTAAATTAACTAACATTTGAAAAAATTTCGAATTGTTAAATACCCACGAGTCACGACACTTCAGAACCTGCTGATTTGTGGGTTACTTAAAAGGGTAGACATTGGTTATTTGCACAATATTCCTAACTATTTCTAAGCATATTCTCATAATATTCCTAACATAATCATAATATAATATTAAGTCCATAATATTCTCCTAATCTTACTTAAACTATATTTTCTTATATACTCTATAATAGGTTGTGCAACACTAGTGATGAGTGAACAACTATAGTTTAGCAATTAGCACCGTGCAAAATACTCCGACAAATACATGTGAAAATGTTGCATAATACTTTTGATGAGTGAAGAATTAGTTTAACACCCGTACAAATAGATTAGTGATTAGTGAATAATTGTTAACATACTATTTGTAGTTGCTCAATAATTTGTTTGAGATCGTTTCGTACGTGTTACGGATTTATAGTTAATAAAATATAAGCACCTTATTGTATATGGTAACCATTTACAAGGTAACTATTTCGAAAATTTGAAGTTTGAAAAAACTTCATATGTTTCAGTCATTTGTTTACTTTTAGTTCTGGTACAAAAATCGAGGAGGGAGATGAGGACCAACTATATTAGATGACAAGTGAATAATAATGGGAGGAAGATCCAAAATTATTCAATTAATGAGCTCCTAAAATAAAAAGGCAAATAAATAAATAACATATGAATCAGTCTCACACGATAGATTAATCCAAAAATGTGACATATATTAGAATGAAAACGGGTCTGGCCATACCCGGATGGAGGAGAACGGAGGATCCTTGAACATTATAAAGTAAACTATTCTCATCTTCACCATCGATATGAAACTAGCTCACATATGGACATTAATCCAACAACATACAAGTGCTAGTGGGCTGCGTGCGATTGGCTTTATTAGTAAAGTTTAAAGGTCGGCTATGTGTCATATGATTTCTTCCACCTTCTTCGATTACTTGATGCGTCACCAGACACACGCCATGTGTCATGTGTGTACATGAACATTCCCTGCCCTTTTTCTTTTCAACTGTCTGATTTATTATTTTATTCAATAACTCTCTTGCGAAATCGTCTTTCAAAGAAACTTATTATTTAGTAAATAAATTCATAAGAAACGCAAAATAATTATCTATTCATGTGAAGGCTCTCAGATTAAAATTATTTTATGACACTTTTACAGTAAATTATTATGATATATTGCCTCACATGAGAATATGTGTATTTTATTTATACGGTGTACTCTAATTTCACAAGACTTTTCAGTTTTCACTATGAGTTTATGACAAATACTAAGGAGAGCAATAAAGTAAAAAAAATAATGGAGAAAGTGGATTACATGCATAAAAAGTAGTCAGTAGGTCGCACACGTAGGATCTATAATAAACAAAAAGAATTTCATTTATAAAAAAAATCAAATCACTATTTCAATAAGACGGTTTCACAAAAACATCACATGTCACTTCTAAAACTGTAAGCAGTGGCGTAGCCAGAGTTTGATCGATGTGGGTGCACTCGACGAGTAAATTAACATCTTTAATTTTTCGGACAAAAAAAACGATGTTAATTTTCATATGTATATGAAGCTAAATTATAAGTATTTGACGAAACAATCTCATTGTAGTACTTTATCGTATCAATAATACTCCGTATTTTTCAATACAATTTGTTGATTATCTCACCGTAAAACGATTTTACATGAGAAATTATATAAACATTTTTATCATATTTTGTTTTAGAAAATTTAGTTATTTTGGTGTTGGAATGGAACTTAAATAATAATAATAATAATAATAATAATAATAATAATAATAATAATAATAATAATAAAACAACTCAAAAATTTGAATATGATTTTTGATTGTAAAATATAAAACATAGAAATAAAAATATTAACACTCATGTTAAATGATCAATTGATGGATCAACAACCAATGATGTTTTACTTGTTTGAAACCTTGTAGACTAGGCCCAAATCCATTAAGAACTAACCACAAAATTTGTCAAAATTTAAAATGCCCCAAACAAGATTCGAACCTTTGACACTAGAGTAAATAATCTATGGCCTTCCCAACTGCACTACACTATCTATTGTGATTTCATATTCAACTGTACTATATATTTTTGGCAAAGCTAGTGGGTGCACGTGCACCGCTGTGCACCCACCCAGCTCCGCCGCTGACTGTAAGATGAAAAAATTGGTTAATAATGCGCCATAAACATACTCATATGAGTCATATCCAATAAATTTCGAGAAAGAATTGAGGAAAATGACTAGGATCCTAATTTAGCTACTCTTCAAGTCTTCAGACTTCAGTGTTTTTCTATTGCTACAATGCTACTCACGACGCACTTACTACCTGCCCTATTGGAGTAATCATTTTGCTATTTAATCATCAAATATTATTTTATTTTTCGTAATACTTTTACGAAAATAATATCGTCTCAAAACAAACTTGTTTTTAAAGTAACTTTAATCATCCCACTCAATTGTATTTTATAGAGTACATTTTTAGTATGAGTGATTTGATTAAATTTAATACAACTTCTATTTTTCATAAGATTTATCTTGATTAATGACTCATTTATTCCACTTATGTGACTATATTTTAATGCTTACTTAATAATGTCTTAGTTTTGGCTAAATATACTCTCTCCGATCCATCCGATAATTAACATTTCCTGTTTTTGGGCGATTCAAGTAAAGGGGGTATATGACTCATTTTATCATTAGTGTCAACTTTTCTAAAAAAATTGGTTCAAAAGCAAATGTTAACAATCAAATGAATCGAAGGGGTAATCATTATGATGCTTATTTTAAGCGTGGTCAAATTTAACTAAAAAAATATAGGGCAGCAAACATTATAATTCTTTCGTCCCGATCATTTGTTTACCAGTTCTATTTTGGAGTCTATCATTCATTCATGTATTTTTTTCTTTTGGTAGTTTTTATTATATTGATTGTCCAACTTACCCAATTCCTCTTCACCTAACTTTTTCTCCAATTGTGGTGTTAGTAATAGCTTGACATTATAAGTGTCAATAATAAAATTTTCTTGTTGTTTGTACCTTAATAAAAAGTGACCAAACAATCAAAATAAAATGATTACTAATAAACCTATTTTAATTATAAATAGTGTATCGTATGCATACAACCATTGTTATCAGGATCGCGATCCGGATCGTAGGATAGTACGATCCTACGATCCAAGAAGTCACGACCGATCCCGATCCTAGGTAGGATCTTAATTTCGTAAAATCTTACGATTGAATGTTTTTCAAAAATTCCAACCCTATGATCATAACACGATCCTACAATCCCGCAATCCAATCCTATACTATAATAAAAAATTTACAAAATTCTAATTGAATGTTTTTAGAAACGTGTTCGAGTATAATCGAACATGTCTTTTAATTCGTTGGGGTTCTATTCGTGAACAATAAATTAAAAATTATGAACTTGACTTACAAATTTTTACAATAATTCAACCAAAAATTGTGTTTTAGTTAGTTTGTAGAATTTTACGATCTTACGATCCGATCCTACCATTTCGATTATATTCATCTCATTTATCCAAAGTAGGATCTCAATCTTGACAACATTGCATACAACATGTACTAAAAACAAAATTATGACCGACTAGCCATGTCCCCACAAAGCAACTTCCCACCCAACCCAAATATAAATCCAAACATCAATCTCTCCTCTTTGAAAATTCCTCGTACTACAAGTCTACAACTACAATCTCATCTAATATTCAACTCCACATAAAATAATAAATAAACTAATAAATTAATATTAAATAAAGTATAAACTCTTCTCTTCATTTCACAAATTAAACCCCACAATAAATGACAACCCCACTTATACACCACCGCCCCTCTTCACCTCCCCTCCACCACCCGGTCCACCCCATCTCCAATCGAGTTTATAAAATGAGACAGAAGATCTGCACCGTGTTTAAATCCCCTTACTTATATAAAACCATTCACTTTCCCACCTTTTCTCCTTCTTACTATTCAACACCACATTTTTCCATCTCTCATTGTATTCTTTCTTCTTCCACACGTATCTCTAACTCCGCCACCATGTCTCCATCCTCTGCTTTCCGCCATCTTATTCGATACCCCGTCCCCCGCCGTGACGACTCCGTTGTCGATGATTATTTCGGTGTCAAAGTCCCCGATCCTTACCGCTGGTATAACCACCCTCTCTCAGCAGTCGAGATTCTCTGTCTCATTTTGTGTCTTATTTGTCGTTTCTCGTCTACACATTAATTAATCAAATTAACATGTACTCGTATACATTTTTCAAAATATGCAATGAATGTCTCTAAATATGCCAGTTTAGCACACGTTACAAAAAATCCTTATTTTTATTGTAGCAGTGTATTGATACGTCTCATATAAGAATTTGTGATAACCTCATTACCACTTGTATAATATCCTCCCCTCCCCATTTAAATCACCTTGTCTCCGCAGTCGAGATTCTCTGTCCCATTTTGTGTCTTATTTGTCGTCTCACTCGTTTCTCATTTACACATTAATAAATAAATGAAATTAATATGTACTCATATACAATTTTTCGAAATAGAATGTTTTTAAATATGCAGGTTTGGCACACGTTAGAAAAATACTTATTTTTATCGTAGCACCATGTCGCCATTTGAATTTTGATTGTAAAACTAGGTTTGACCTATATTGATGACATTTTAGTCAATAATAATTAGTTACGTCTCACATAAGAATTTGTGATAAACCTCGTTACGACTTTTATCGAACAGATACCGCCTCTAATTCGGTTAGGTTCGTTATATTTGTTCGAAAGCAGTTAAAACGGAAGCAAAAAAAGATCGGTTGAGTTTGAATGAATTTGTTATGATGAATAATTAATTCGACAGATTAATAATATTTGTAGTTGATAATATTATTCCGTGTGATTTCGAACGATTAAAGACGAATGTAATCGAATGTGAAATAGGTTAGAAGATCCGGAATCAGAAGAAACGAAAGAATTTGTGCAAAATCAAGTGAAGATAACTGACGAACTGTTACAAGAATGCGAGTTGAGAGACAAACTCAAGGATAGTATCACTGAATTGTTTGATTATCCGCGGTATTATACGCCATTTAAGCGTGGTGATAAGTATTTTTACTTTCATAATTCTGGACTTCAGCCTCAAAGTGTGCTCTATGTGCAGGTTTCGTGTTTGCTTACTGCTCTCGTCTTTTGTTGATTTGATTGCGTAATTGTGGTGACTACTTAATGTGATTGTAGATGATGTTGTGTACTTTGTGATTGTGAGTTTGTGACCTCTCGTAATTGTGATGAACTTACATAATGTGATTGTGGTGATGTGTACTTTGTGATTGTGACCTCTCGTAGTTGCGATGAACTTACATAATGTGATTGTGGTGATGTGTGTTTTGGTGATTGTGGCTGTTGTTTTGTTGTTTCTCTTGCAGAAATTGATGATCTATCTTTGATTTGTCCTTTTGTTGTTTGGTTGTGATTGAATTTTTACGAGTTTTGTTGCGTGGATCCATACTATTGAGTTGTGAATCTTATAGTTTTGGTAGCAGTACGTCATGACTCATGGTTGCGCAGTTAAATAATCACATTTATTGCAATCTACATTGTCGTTATTGCGGCAATATTTACTTATATAAGCTTTTGTTGATATTTTATCGTTAACTATATATTTCATATGTAATTGAAATTATGTGTATGTACGATAATTCATTTGGCTCAATTGTAGGATATCTTATTATTTTCTCAAAAAGTTTCGCTCATATAAGTTATAACGCCAGTCAATATGTAGTTACGTCTTTCTCTAGCTGGCAAAAAAAAGTTATAACGCGGTCACTTGAGACCCTTCATGGGTCTTATTAGATCGAGTTGGTCGGTACTTGTTGTAGCTCAGTCAACTCAAACGAATTTGTCCAATTTTTAATTTTGCTGATACAACCAAGGATATCTTGTATCGAAGACCCTCTATACCGACACATCTCGAACGATACGAGATGTCAGACGAGATTTAAAACCACAGCTTATGGTTTAACTTTTGGTGATTTTTAGCTTGGTCGTAGAGACGCAGCGACAAAGATTTGAATTAATATTCACTTAAGTGCTTTACATTTCATGTTCAATATGCTCTATTAGTTTTCTTGTTCTATAAACCACATACTCTATCGATTGTTATGAAGCATTAAACTTTTCTCTATCACTCATGTCGTGTGTGATGCCTTACTTCAAGACGATTCTACTCTTTCAAATCTGAAATAAAGATGCGCCTTCTTGACTGTTTGTGTACTTTGTCACGTTATCTGATTTGTAATTTCACTGATGCACAGTCCT
>JAUEKU010177253.1:0-10626 GCA_032274805.1 Gypsophila paniculata | reverse complement strand
TAACTCCCTTATATGTTACGTATTTTCAAAATAACTCCCTTATAAATTTTTTTTAAAAAATAACTCTCTTAATCTTCGCTTTTGTTAAAAATCAGTGCCAAATCTGAATTTCGGCAAAAAAAATGTAATATTCCGTGCAAATATGAATTTTGGCTCCAAAATCTATTTTTTATCCCCAAAATACCCTTGTTATTTCTAAATTAAATGAACAATGAATTTGAAAGCTCTTCGTTCTTCTTTTTTCTTTCTCTTTCTTATCTACTTCTTTATTCTCTTCATTTCTTCACTTCTCATAATTAACCTCTAAACAACAATTAAGAAAACAGACACTTTAAAATTATAAACAAAAAAACAAGGAATAAAAATTGCACGCACTTGGTGATGAGAAAGGTGAAATCTTCCTTAACTCAAACGAGAAGATTTGGGTTCAAAATTGGAGGAAAATGTGAGATGATTAATGGTTTTTTGAGTCGCGGTGGAGAAGGCAGTGAAGAATGAGAGAGCAAATAGGAGTAGGGAAGAACAAATGAGATATTAAGTAAGGATATTTTAGTCAATTTACTAATTTTTTCCCGAATATGATCATTGGCAGTGATTTTTAACAAAAGTAAAGATTAAGGGAATTATTTTTTAAAAAAAATTATAAGGGAGTTATTTTGAAAATATTTAACATATAAAGGAGTTATTGTTAATTTTTTCATAAAAATATGATACGTAGACATATAACAGTCTCATTTAATTTTCTTCGACGTTATTATGATCGATCACGTTCTTATGAATCATGAAATTTTGTCTCCATCTTTAAATGCAGTAATGCACAATTATCAATGGTCAATAGCTTCAATTAAGTCTATAACATGGCAACATGGCACGAACGACAATAATCGCGTCGTACTTGTACGTATATAAGGCAGAATCATTGCCTCACCAGTCACCACAATGATAACGTGTAAATCCTAACACGAATTAGTATTATTGTATATTAATCGATGATTAAGTCACGTGAAATGTTATTTCACAATTTTAATTTGTATATTTTGTGTAATGAAGTTTTATTAGATAAGTAGTTATATACTTATGTTGTAATAATTAAAAATATTTATTATTGCACATTTTATTGTAAGAAATCGTTTTTTCTAAAATAATGTGATATTAATTATCGTCTAAAACTGCTCAATTTAATATTGTACGGAACAGTTGAACATGTACCTATAATAATGTCAGAAAAAAACAAAAAAAAAAAAAAACGATATTATAATATTCTATATTTGATAATATAATAGAAATATGATAAGATATCTCCGTTTCAAAGTTGTCCCTATAAATATTATCTTCAACTAAATAATTGTCCGACACATATATTTTTGCCAACTCATTGCTTCGTCTATTAGAATAATTCACATTCGTCTTTATTTGAAATTGCGATTTGTTATGTTGGCTATAGTACAATATGATATTGTGTCCCATTAAAAAGACATACAAATATAAATGATATCAAAATTAATTTGATCAAGGTTCAGCTCGAGGCGAAATTTGACTGGTCTAATTTTGAAAATTCGTTAAGCCAACATCATTAATTAAGCTAAAATACTACAAGATTGACCCGTAACTCGATTGACCCGACCTAATTCGAGATGACCCGACCATTAATTACAGTTTACGATCTGTTATCAATATCAAACTCGAAAATTACTGACATGAAAATGACCCGACCTAAATCCGACCCGATTGACCCGTTTGTTGGGTCTAGGTTTGCCATGACCTAATAATACGCGTAAAATAGGAGTAATACCCGGAGTAGTGCATAAAGTGGATAGAAGTGTAAAAATTGGGAGAATTAAAAAAAGAGATTAAATTAGAGAAACCCTAAGAATAGGTAGAAGAGTGAAGAAGGTCCATGGATGAATTGGAATTGGAGGAGGCAATTAAGTCCTTTGATATATGGGCGGAGGTAACAAGTCCGTCATTAGGGCCGTTTTTTAGCATGTTCAATTGGGGGCCTCAATTCTATCATTTTATATGGTTAAGCGATAAAATGGTTATTAAAATACTTAAAACTCAATATTATGTAATATGGAAATACACATTTCTCCATACAAATAACACAGATTCAATTCTACTTATTTATTTTGTGCTTATTATCTAATATTGCGGACTTATCATATTCGCTTATTATCTTTAGATGCGTAGTTTCATAACAGAGGCCCAAAAATCAATCTACGGTTTGTTGATTTTTTTTGACGAAATAATGTTATGGTGAACAGAAATGTAGCATCCAATTGGAAGGGTTGATTGGTAATGATAATAAGGATGAATTCGTGTGTTACATGAAAGGCCTAGATATTCAACCAGGATCTAATGAACACATGTTCGTCTTGACTCAAGTGTTTAAGCTGATTTGTCGCCATCGTTCCCTTAACTGCACGAGTGCGTTGCTCCAAGGCGAAACTGGATTGATGTTTGATCTGCTTTGGCCAGTAGAATGTTGTTGGCATTTGAGACACACTCCTAAATATGGTCCAACTCCGTTAGCCACTGCTGCTGATACATTATGCTTTGCTTTAACCGACGTGTTTCTAAAACACGGTGCTGATCCCAGTTTGGGTGGTCTCAACATCAGGACGCTTATCCCATTGCTTCCACTTTCTGTTGCACTCGATGCTTTTTGGTAGTACTTGCTCCTCTACTAATCTCCTTATTTCGTTACGAGTACTTCTCTTGCCGCCCTCCTTATACCATTTACGTTCTGATTTTTATAGCGAACTTAAACTTGTGAGAGACTTTCCTGCTGGAGGATCTGTATACAAGCTTTTTTTCCTTATTCTGGCTCCCTGAGCTGGTGAGAATTTCATTTTATTCACATGAATGAATACGTATAGACGTATACTGTATATGATGATATACATACTCTTGTGCTGCTTGGCAGAAGGAGCCTCTCGATTTAATCAAATTGCTAGCGTCAAAGACAAACCAACTTACTGACGTTGCCGTCCACTGTGTTGAGGAATTCAATCTTGTTAAGCTGGCTGCTTTATTGTTAGTTGCCCGGAACAAGTTGGTGGGTGATAACCTCGCACGTAATTGCCCAATCTCCCACTTAATTTGGCTGCAACATGCCTTGGAGTCTGATGAGCGTAAAAGAGAAATTATGAGATCTATGTGGGACGCGCTTAGACTTTTACAGAGGTCTGGAAATTTCGTTGAGCAGTATCGTACCACTTCAATGCTTAAGGTATGCCTTCCAACTTCTTGTACCATTGTTACCGAACCAGTTTAAACTCACGTCTCTAATCCGAATCCTAGAGGGTGCCACTAATGTATCGGTATGTGGATTTCTTTGCATCTTTTGAACGCAAGTAGTAATTTCTCTCCTTTTCACTAATGTATCTCAGCATGAGGCGGTTCCCCTTGAGGTTGCATATCGATTTCTCTCTGATGTGAAACTACCTGCGGAGCAAAGGCTCGTGTTCTCAACTGACTTGGATAGGAAAATGAAATCTCAAATGTTGCTCTAGTTTTTTGGTTGATAAATGTTTTTTTTTTTTTTTTTAACTTGAAAAAATTGCAATCAACTAGGTTGGCAGCTGATCTCCAGCATGGGGGTAAAGCTGAGACAATTCTGAAGCTATCGTATTGACACATCAAATGTGTGAATATGGAATAAAATAAGCTATCGTAAATTTCGCTAAACATCAATGTATTATTATTTTTTTTTCACAGTGTTAGACTGGAGACGTATCTTGTGGAGGAAATGAGCCCGAAGTCGATCACTACTGAGGTTAGCACCTGAACCATTGTAAGCTAGCTTATACTGTTATGCGATAAAATTTGGTAGAAACTTTCTTGTCTCGGTGTCTTGAGTGAATGTATAGTTAAAGTTTGGTAAGCAATCAGTGATGCCTCACTGAGGAAAAACAGATATTCATATGCTTTTTCGACATCTTTGTATCTTTTAATAAAAATACCACTTTCTCGTCTTTTTCACAAATGTTTCCCCATACGTGCAGCAAAAGCAAGAGTCGTCGACCGACTTGGACAGGTAATGATATCAATGCGTTTGGCTATAGGTTTTTTGGTTGATCTTTTTCTTCGTTATATTTGTTTCTTAACCTAATGACACAAATGCATTTAACTAGGTTTGCAGCAGAGCTCCGGCTAGGGGATAAAGGTGAGAAATTGTGACAGCCACAGCTGTAAAAAGTATTGACAGAACAAATTTGTGCATACGATAAGATGTAAAATTACTGAAGTACACAGATGCGATCATAAAAGTCTATAAGAATATTTTTTTTTTTTTTGTTTCAATAGTTTTACTGGAATCAGCCCTTCTGGATAAAATGTGTTCAAATTCGATTATTAGCGAGGTAAGGCATCACAATCACTTCTGGCTAGCTTATACAGTTCACTGTTGAACAATAAACTCCGTTTGCAATGTTCATTTTGGCTAGCTTATACGAATCTCAGGATCTGTATCTATAACTCGTGCTACTTGGAACTAACGCATTAAAAAGTTGCTTTCATTAATTTAGGCACGACTCCTCTACGCATGATACTTTCATTGTACATTACAGATTTTCAGTTGTAGTTGAGTGTATTTCAAGCATATTACTCCTTGATGCTATTTATAGAGAATCTTGATGTTTAGCTTCATGTTTCTGTTGCGTGCTCTGAATGATGTGTGTGAGGTTGCAAACTAAGTCCTGGTTGGTATTATATTGGAACAGAGTATTTACATTACCCCGGAGATCCCTGATGAAACAGACGTTGAAAAAATTGACGATTTTTCTTTTTTCGGGAAATTAGAATATATCATGCGCCTGGACGACAGAGATGAATTCGTTAAACTTATGAATGAATTAGGATCCTTCGGTTGCTCAGATTGTAGGAATGAACAGCTAAGAAATGTGAGAAAACTCATGTTTTCTTTTGACAGCGCTAATTGTGCTGCTGCTGTACTCGCGGGTGAGACCAAAAGTTTCTTTAATTTTAGTGACCTGACTGAAGTTAGTTGGTCGTTTCTACACAAGGCTGCTAGGTTTGCAAATCCTAAGTTAGCTGCGCTGTTTCTTGAAAATGGTTTTCTGGCCGATCTCAGAAGAGACTGTGATGAATTGAACCTCCAGGCAGCACTGCCACTCAATGTTGCAGTTGAAAGGATTCGGTATTACTTGCTGCTCAAAGCGTCTTCTAGTTGTTGCTGTTCTGTTCTTCGTATATGGTGTAATTTTTATTTCCTTGCACAGGACTAATTATATTTTCCGAGGCAGCTACAAAAATAAGTCTGCCATCGATCTTGTGGTCCTGCTGTGTACAAGTTACTTTGTATGTTCCACTTATTAGTAGATATGTTAATAATTTAATATATTATATATGTACATGATTATCATGGTTTTAAACACGTAACTATTGCGGCAACTATGTCGCCTTGTCTCGGCCGTCACAGTCCTGGTCGGCCGCATTTGTCATGGCGATATATGTTTCTAAAAGCTTTCATCGATCTTATCTCTATTGCATTTTGGCAGAGGAAACCATTGGAGACTATAAGATTGCTTGTGCAGAAGACTTCGAATGTCCAATTTGAATTTTTACGATATCTGAAAGAGGGAAAGATGGTTGAGCTGTGTGCTTTGCTTCTGGTAGGCTGTAAAGAGCTCTTGCCATCAGCTTTTCTGGTTCGAAGTCTGGTTTCAACATCACTCACTCGTAATGCTGGAGTGAGACGTGTTTCTACAAGTTCTGGGCACGTTAATTTGCATGAAGATACTGATCTGCTTGAATGGAAAGGGACTCTTTTACTAATAGACATATTTGAGAAGATAGGGGATTATCTTGGAGCATATGTTAGGTTGGAGCAATCGAAGGTAATGCCTAAATATTTTTGCATTAGAAATAAGAGAGTAATTACACTTTAAGAAGACCTGAGAATTTTTTTCACTAGAAATAGGAGACCGATAAATCATGTTAAGAATGCCCAAGATATTAACTATTTCTGACGTTGCTCAAGATATGCAATCGAAAATCCCTTGAAACTTCTGTTCCTACCAGATACACCTGAACACATTGTTCAAATATATGGACTAAGGTATATATCAGGCCTATGTTGTTATAAGTTTCCAGTTGTATAATCGTTTGAATTTGTTCATGGTGTTGGATTATACTCCGTAATTGTATCTATTTGTGATCATTCCCTTATAATCTGGAATCTTTTATAAGATATGTACAAAGATAAGGTATGTGAATGCTTATTCTTAGAAAACAATGATGTGCAGCGGGAAGATCAAATTAGGTCTGAGATCTCGTGGCTATTACTAAGAGCAGGCATTTCTGAAACTCAGATATGTGAAGTTGGTGATTGTTTCCTAAGGTATTTAGCTTCCACCCTTTTAACACATATTATGTTAGTTGGCAGATTTAAGCTTCTTCTACGTGTTTACAGCCTGCTATTTGGTTTTGCAGCGGGTTTTATGCGGCAGATCATGAGAGGTTATTGGGAAGAAGTTACCAAAGCATCATGAAACAGCATTCTCAGCTTAAGGTAGTAGATATTGACCCTGTATCATTCTTGATCAAATTTGAGGTTCAAGATTTTATTTTATGCGATCTTTGATTGTTTTTATCTGTTCTTTCTGTTCTTAAAACTAGTTAGGACTTTATAAGGTGAATTTTATTCGTTATATTTTTCTTTTTTCGCAAATTAATCATCTGTTGAACCAACTATAACATTATGATTTGTGCTTTCATCTTGGTATCCACTTCATTAAGTGTCTTTGTGGGAGGTCGTCAAATTATGAACGCTATATTAATTGCGAATGTGACTGTTGTAAGAGTTCTACTAGAGGTTTGACGCTAGGGTATCATTATGCCTTATTTTCACTCTATTCACACTTGGGATTGATGTATTAAGTTAGGTGTTGGATCATACGGGTGCTCATCGGGTGGTTGGAGTTGTAGGTTCAACAGTTTTGTTGCAAGTTTGCAACCAGTTGGATGTAAGTAGCATGTAGGAGGAATCGGACATTTGGACCGATATCAGTTTAGCATGGCATCTATTTTTTGTCTATGCGTTGTTCAATCTATGAGTTGGTTTTATTTCTAGGTTTGGATACTTTATTTGACGATAATTTTCTGTGTTACTTTCGAAAGGCTAATAAGTCTTGTTCAAAATTCTTTACTACGGCTAAACCAAGTCCTTGTACAATGAGAAGCTTTTGTCATACAAAAGTAGAGTGAGCATGTATGAAATACTATGTGACGGGTGTACTTGTTCCTTTTTTGTGACGTTTCGAGCCTAATACAGGCTTATTATATATCTTTCTCAGCTTCTGCCAGTGAATATGTTTCCCAAACAAGCTGCTTCGAATTTGTTGCTCAAGCAAAGGGATTGTTCTCTCCACTCATCTGCCTTGAAAGTAGCCACAGATTTGGCTCCTATACCGGCAAAAGGACTGATTAATGTGTTGCAACGTCGGTATTCACCTATTCGATGTATTTCCGTAGTGGCAGTCTTGAGAAAGGGCATAAGGCGTATCTGATCTCATGGTAAGAGAAAAAGGTAATTCTCGTTATGCATTAATCGCCCTGGTCACCTTTATCCTTTTTCGAAAAAAGAAAAAGAAAAAGATTGGATATTGGCCTAGAATTCAACAAAAAAATTAAATTGTAAATGCGAATGAATAAGAAAAGACGGGAATACGAAAGAGAAGTACCTTGTGACTCCCGTTCTTTTTCAACTTTCATTGTGTGTATCCGAGTCTATTACAGAGTATCTTCTTCTATTTTGCTTGGGTTTATTAATGTACTATTAGTCTCGCCGGAGTTCATTTAACTCTAAGCTGTATCAAATTGATAGGCATGAATCTTAGTACGCAGAAGGTAGTGGTGATTTTGGTGAAATTCTACTCCGTATCTAATAGATCACCCTTCGTTGCAGGGTTTATGTACTGATGATTTTAGGATCCTTGGAAATCCAAAATCAAGAGGATCGGGAACTGCAATAGTAGATCGCAAGTGTCTGTATCCTATGTAAATGTCTTGTAGGGTTCATCTTATGACGTAGGACGGACCCAAAAGACAATCTGTAAATAAAATCACTTATGTACCCGAAGGACAACCCGTCCAAATAAAATATCTTATGTATTTATAGGATTTAATGTATTTTAGCGATCTAGGAGTATACTCTATGACGATTACAATTGTGCTTTGTTTGTCTTAGATCTCTGTTTTGTCACTGTAAAACTTTAAAATGTTTGGTCGTCAAATTATGCAAGTAGTTATTTATTGTACCAAAGCTTTTGGGCCATAATGATTATAGGGTTGCTCTTAGTTCATCTTATACCTCCTAACCAATGGTCCCTTTACTAGGGTTAATAACTAATCATGAATGACATTTGTAGAAATTAGTTAGAATTTGTCCGATAATTTTTTTTTTTTTTTTAAACCAAAAATAGTATGAGACTATTGGAATGAATTGAATGAAAAAAGAAATTGGGATCATTAATTTGGATGAGAGAGAGTCTAAGATTCTCTTATTCGAGAATTTGTATTCTAATTGGTTCTTCGGTTTCGTTTGTGCATTATTTGATTTTGGGTTGTGTTTGGCTCTCTTGGCATTCGTTCAATGTGCATCGAAAATGGATTTTGTATAAAATGGTCAATGTGTGCAACATTGACATTGGTAAAAAATTGTATTCATTAAGACAAATCAAATCGGGTTTCATATGATTATATTTTTGCTTATACTCCCTCCATTCATTTGGTTCGCCACATTTTTCTTTTAAACACTATTCATTAATGTTGAGAATTTTCGTAATATCTTGCAATTTATAAAAAATAAACATAATCATGCGAGATAGTGTTTGATTCATGTTTGTGAATAAAATATTAAAATTCAATTTTTATATTTGTGCGGTCGACATGTACCCTTACTTGTTGACTGGTCAAGGTTTGGAGCGATTTTAAGAAATTCAAATCGTCAAGGTTAACTTCAAAGAGTTATTACTTGAGTTTTACAAGAGCTGATCAACTGATTCAAGATGGAGCTTTCCAACGCAGTTGAAAACACGCGATTCTGTTAAGTAACGAAGAAATTGCGGTCTTTTGAAATACAATTCGTGTTGCTGAGGAAAAGGTTATGTTGATCGCCAGAGCACAGTCTATAACACCTGACATTTTTACGTATTATTATTGATAATTTCTTATTTAAAGAAAAATTTAATAGGAATAAATCAACCTATCAGTAGTCATATACCAACCTTTATTTTAACTCTAGATAAACCATCATATTAACCCACTCTTCCAAAATTATACCCATCCGTTTTATGACGGACAATTTTTATTTTAATGACTTGCAATTTCAGTTTATCTCACTAAACTACTTCTTCGAGTTTCAATCTTTACGACCAAAATTAGGTTTAGTTAATAAAAGTTTCGATATTTATGCCCGAAATCAAGTCTACTTAATCAAAGTTTTGATATTTATAATTCAAAATTATGTCTAATCTCATGATTGCAGTAACTAGATAAGCAAATTATGTTCGAATGATTGATACGCTTTAGTGTTAATAGACAGGCTAAAGTCGTATCGCCTAATAAAAAATAATCGGACACACACTAACTTAGTAGATAGGGTAAGTCGGGATCGTATTCCACAGAGAGTCGGATGTTAATCTCTAATTACCTACGGGCCGATTCTAGACTAAAGCGAAGTTCGAGTTTTTGAGGGTTTAAGATAAATAAGACTAACGACACTCAATTAAATGTAAAAGTCTAGGTTCTGGGGCAATTCATGGATATGGTCAAGTTCCTTGACTTCATCTTGTCCCTACAGCTTGGGACGACAACATTTTGACTTGGGACGACTTCAAAACGACTTTTTCTTGATAATCTTCGAAACAAACGGGGTCTACACGACTCAAAATCAACTCCTAGCAATCCCGGGACTCCACGGCAACGACCCGGTGCAAAGCATGCACAAATTCTCTCAAAAATCGCCAATTCCTACAAATCACATCAGAAAGGCAAAATCAGAAAACTACAAGAGAAAAGTTAAGCTCAACGCACATAAAAACGTATTAAAACATGAAATTGCTAGGACAATAGAGGTAAAAATCATATAAAAATACAACACATCATTAATCTCATCATTCGGAATGTTTCCTTTTAGGATCTTAACAGCTGCTTCATCACCATTATATTCGCCTCTATATTGAAGATGATCTAGTTAAAAGTGGAAAAAAATATATGAGAACTGAGAAGATTTATTAATATTTTATAAAAAAAAAAATTTGATAATAAAAATTACTCCATCAGTTCCGATGAATTGTTAACGTTTTAGTTTTGATACAAAAATAAATGCAAGAAATGGTATAATCCACAAAAATATAAGGATTAATTGTATGATGTATAGAGACGAGTCACAAAAACGAAGAAGGCCCCAAAAAAAGGCCCGAAAAGAGAGAAGAAATATGGGAAAGATAAGTAGGGTTAGAGAAAGGATTAAGAGAGGAAAGCAAAGGTTAATTGCAGCCAAAAATGAGATTAACAAATAAAATATTCTATCCATATACTCTTATGACTTATCCATTCACATTCCATAACTCATTCTCTTATTTCTCCTTTGATATCTAC
>JAUEKU010177252.1:0-19042 GCA_032274805.1 Gypsophila paniculata | reverse complement strand
AAAGAACGAAAGAAAGAGACCTGAGACTTGTCTTTGGCGTCGTTGAGGCGTTCAGTGAAATCGTAGAGGTTTTCGATGTCCTTCGATTCGTCGGCGGCGGCGGCGGCTGCGGCGGCGGAAGCGGCAGAGGCGGCGGAGGGGGAGGTTGCGGCGGCGTCGGCGGTGGTTGACATGGCGGAGATAATTGAATGAATTGAAGTGAGGAAGTTTTGGTTTTAAGAAGGGCGGTTAGTGTATAGAGAGGGAGGGAGGGTTTCAGACTTGAAGATTGGGGGGATAAAACGTATTTGTATGATGGTTTCGTTTCGTTTCGTTTCGTATCGAGATTTTATTTTGAATCGATTTGATTAGGTATTTTAGAGTATATTGTAATTAAAAAATAAAGAAAATTAATAAACGGATTCGTTATTGTTTACCATAAATAGTTAATATTATTATAGAGTATATATATTCATGTGTTTTTTTTATTTATTTTGGAAAAGAGTTTTTACGTTTGTTTATTTTTCTTATTTGGAAACGGTTTTTTTTTCTTTTGATGAGGTAATAAAATATGATTGAATTCTAGGTTGGACGGACTTATTTCATCCTTTTGGATGAGCGTCATAAAAGGTACTTGTAGTCATTAACTTTCAAACCACATCTCAAATGAATCGGACAAAAATGTTAAAATTTGGACATGAATTTACCAGTTTATTCGACTTGTGAGAATAATAATTACTTAATATTTCTTGAAAATATTGAATTTCAAATTTCGCGTAATATTTTGAACATTCTCATAGAACTCATTAGAGCCGGCAAATAATGATACGACCCGAAAACACGACACAAATCCGACACGAAATTAACAACGGGTTTGGGTTGAGACTTAATGACCCATTTATGTAAATAGGTAAACACGAACACGACACGAAATTTAATTGGGTTGGGTTGAAGGGTTGAAGGGTTTGTGACTCGTTTACATGTGACACGGACACGAACACGAACACGACACAACACGACATGTTTACCAGGTTTAGAACTCGTCGCATATCACGATGTGTGTTAATAACATAAAAATTATCGTCTTCTATAAATAAGTTCAGACTCCTAACTAAAAAATACTCCGTATATAACATAAAAAATATGCGGCTAACATAAATATGCGGCTAACATACATCCTTTTAATGCAATTGCTTTGGTAACAAGTACTCCGTATATATTATTAAACCAAATGTTTTAATTCCTAACAAATTAACGTTACCAATAAATATTCGGGAATGAGTTTAGAGTGTCGATTTTTTCAGACGTAAATATATATTGGTCAAGGTAGCATCCAAAATCATCCGTCGGAATTAATCTTTTTCATTCTCATCGATTTTTAAGGATCAAATTATTATTTTGTATAAATAAAATGATCATTTTATGTCAATTCTTAAAATCGAAAGTTAAACATTGACTAAGACATAGGACATACGGGACTATTAAGATTTTGATTTCTCTCTCAAATAGCATACTTACATTAATGTTATGTAAAATTGAAATAAGACATAATATATTGTCATCATCAATATCACGATTTTCTACCACGTATCTACAGGGCAAATGTGAATTTCAAAAATTGTCCATAAATGTTAATTACTCCGTAATATGGAGTACAATAGTTCAAGTTTTAATATAATTAATAATTAATAATCTTTTAAAACATTTGTCATTTGTGATCAATAAAATTTTACAGTACCTTATTTTCAAATGAAGAGGGTCAAAAGCTCCTACAAACGTAAGCTTTCAACTAGCTAGGACCGAGAGTAGTGACAACTTTTCAGATGTCAAGCTAAGTCATGAAACTATAGAATCATCGAATTGTGATTCGAATTGATTTGTATAGTTCCAATTCTATTTTTTCGGCACATACTAAAAATTTATAAGGAAATAGTTCTCGAGATATTATTCTTCGAAATATAATACTCCGTAGTACGGAGTATATTTCAATTATCAATGAAGAGTAGAACTATTTCTTTAATAGGATAGATAGCCATTAATTTTATACGTATCTTCTAAGTAACATTTCCACTCTTTCCATTTTTGGTAAAATAGAATGAAATGTTAAATCCTCATGTTGCCTTTTTGTTTTTATTTTTAAACGATTAATTGAGAAACATTGCCTTTATAGTTATACGGTGAGACAATGTTCTCTTACAAATTCTTGAAATCTACCTTATAAATCTACTGTTTTTGTTAAGCACTCCCAAAATCAGTCGACAAGTAAAAACATTTAGCACCTTTAACAAATGATACAAATCAATTGAATTATATGATTAATCATCAACACATTATGAATGCTAGCTTTTATATACGCGGTTTGCATTAATCTTTAATGATGAAATCAATAACAGGACGAACGTCCATAAAAAGGAAGTAATAAGTCATTTGAGTTGGGTGAATTGAATCCCAAAACACGTATTTTGAGGCATCTGCGCAAACGTATGAAGCAGTGTTGCATAAATATGCGGCCTCCAAATAACCTGTTCCACAACATCCACTGCTCACATCCTGAAAACCTATATTAAACATATTTAATTTTCCGTCAGTGAGACATTCTCCAAACATACGATATCACGTATTAAATTTTTACGGGTTTAGTGCTAGTAGTTTGTTAAAGAACGATTTTTCCTAATACAAAGAGGTTTTTATGACATGTGTTGAACTGTTAAAGTCAGTATTTAAAGTCAAAATATTACATTAATTTAACGAGTTTGAGAACAAAATATTTGAATCAAGACGTGTAAAGTGATCACAGTTTAGAAAAATCGACTAAAGAATACCAGAATAGTAAAATCGAGCTTACCATAGGTAGATTGAGTTTGATTCCCTTGGATGATGTCGTCAAGAACTGTGTATATATCAATGTACACGACTTTTGTGTCATTGTTAGCCAAGTCGAGTTGCAAGGATATAAGCTCATTATGTAGAAGTTTGTTATAGTCTCTTGCCACGGCTGATAAAGTTTCAATGCAACTCCGGTCAGAAACCGAATTATTGGATGTCATCGTGATCACCACCGGTAAGCACCCCATCGGTGGTAATCCAGCCACTGCGATTTTACGACCTCCTTGGTCCCAAAGCAACTGCTTGAATGGAGCGCAAATGTGTTGATTAGTTTGCATATTATCCTAGCTATCTTTTGAAGCTAACTATTTTATATGTCTCGATCAATAGTATTAGTTATTATTGGCATAAGAATTACTAAAGGGTCTCAACTCTTACTTTTTACCCGCACAACCCTAAAGTTCTAAGTTCAATTCTCAGAGGCTAGCGTTAGTACAAGCTATGTAGAATTTTGAAGCACATGATATGAGTTAACCCAGACAAAAACTACACATATAATATGAGTCCCTTTTTAAGAACTTTTATAAACATCAAAAGACGGCCTAAGTTGAGGCGGTTTTCTCAAACCAGTATCATACAAATACTTGTTGTAACAAGTATGATGATGATGATGACCAAATAACCATATTATAGAGAAATTTTAGTTTTACTTAATTACATAAATTTGGTTTTGACACATTGTTTCAAGTGAAATAAAACAAGTGAGACCCAATAGTAGTTTAAGAAATTACTCATATTCTTTTGTCCAAAGCATAAAAATTTGAGCATATTTAGTTTTAATTAGGCTAACTGTTAGAGTATATAAAAACGATCTTCACATATTATAGATAAAACATAAATTAATATATACGTCTATAATTGAGTAAAACGGTAAAGAAAACGTATATATAAACGAATAGAACAGATGAAACCGTATATATTAAGATCGGAATAAATTGGTAAAAAATGAAACTAACCTTGATGAAGTAACGTATATTTTGGACCAAGAATTGTTGATATTGAGGGACAGTATACATTCGTCGTCTAATGGGCATAGTGTAGTAGTTGACCACAAAGTCATTAGTTCCCGCACTTATAATGAACACCGCTTTGCTAATTAGTTCATTTGTTTTCTCTACTCCAATACTAGCCTCGATTTTTCTTCTATATTCTTTGAAGTAGTCCATTTGTCTTAATAATGGAATCACTCCCTGTTTTTAAATTATAAATAAATAGATAAATAAATAAACGAATGAATTAAAATGTTCAACATTTTTCCATAAATAAAATTGGTGTGGATAATTATATGTTTATCTAGCACATTTAATTAATTAATAACCTTAGCTTGGACTCCTACACGACAGTGGCGGTTTTAGAATGTTGACTGATGGGGTTCGAAACTTCGAATATATATGTTATTTATTTTTTTTAATTTTAGGAGTAATTCACTAACAATAATGAAAATGTTTCTTATCATACAATTTATTATTACTACTAATAGTGGGAAAGAAACTATTTAAACATTGAATAATAATTAGGACAATTTTTAACAAAAAAAAAAAAAGGTTTAACGAAAACAGTAGAAAAAAAAAATAAAACTTAAATGTAATAAAGTCAATTAAAGATGAAAGACAAGCAAAATATACGGAGTATAAAATAAAGTCAATTAAGAGTGAAATTCAAAATTTTATTATTGATGGCCCTTGAACCCATGACCAACAACTTCGAAATGCTTTGTCTTACCACTGATGCTCCACCTACAAGTAATGCTCATCTAATGTTGTTATGTACAGTTATTTTTTTAATCAAAGGGGGTTCAATTAAATTGCACCCCTTGAACCCCCTCTGAAAACGCCCCTGCTACACGAACAAACTAAATTAAAGTAAAAGTCTATTTGTATAAGACAAAGAGTTGTTAATAATGAATGCATGGGCTGCCCTATTTTTTTTTGTATCAATTGACTTTATTACATTTAAGTTTTATTTTTTTAGAGTACCTCATTTATTGCATTCGATATCAGTCGACAACAAGTTATTTAGAGTACCTCATTTGTCCTCGAGTATCTATATAGCCTTCTTTCGTATGGAGATTTCAAACATAAACAGTAATTACGAGTATATGAATTGCTGCCATTTGCAGGGTAAGGATTAAAACTAGGGCATCAGAATGAAGACCACTACCACAATGATGTACATGTAGTCACGATGTACTCAATATAACCATGTAATCTAGTAAAAATTCTTCACAAATATATTATTTATAGTTCAACTACTTTGAGTTAGGGAAAAATTAGGTAAGTTTTGTTGTTAAAATTGTTTTGTCATTTTATATATGCTGATTTAGTTGCTTGTTGCTCATTTAAAAACAAAACGACACGACACGAGTAGTGTTAGGAAGGAATAATTAACAATCCGATCTCTATTCTCTAATACTCTGTATAATTTTGCTATTAAACGAACAAAATGTGAGTTAGAGGAGTAAGTCGCAAACAAAGACGTATAAAATATAAATATTTTGAGAGATCGCGCAGTTTATAAAACGTGTATATGTCAAGATGTCATCCATGCACAAATCATTACAAATTTTTCACATAAGACCACATTATATATAATTAAGTACTCTTTTTAAACATGCTTAATATGAGTTGAATATATTGTGATGAACATATATGTTCAATTAGAATTAGAATTAGAATTATTATTACGTGACGCGCGATCGATCATATATAAATATATGAAAAATTATAAATAACTACCTATTATAATACATTTTTTACAAACAACTACCTAGCTAATATAAATTTTCTTACAAATAACTACTTAATAAGATACGGAGTACTTTTTTTATTCAAAATGCTGCCAAGTCATCATTTTTTACCAAAAAAAATCAGAATTTGACTGTTTTATCCTCAATTTTTTTTCTTTTTATCTTCTTTTAATTTAAAATCAATTTACCCTTCATGTATGTTAAAAATAATATTGCATTTAGTCCCCATGTTACCCCATAAGAAATTTAATTTATTTTGTATCACATTTTATTATCACATATTCAAATACCCCAAATTTTATCCAAGAATAAGGTTTATCAAAATTGAGAGCAAAAAAACTGTACAATATAGTGAAATTTGCTCAATTTGAATTTTATCGTTCAAGAAAATATTAGAAAGAAAAAAAACACATAGAGAGTGTATAGGTAAATGATGAGAATTAGATGAGAATATTTATTAAAAATGATAACAAAATGCTAAAATAGGATAAAAGAAGGGTAAAATGGAGAAAACAAAATTTGGAAATTAAGTTTTTGGAACTTGGTAGCATTTTGAAAGAAAAATTGTTTTAATAGGTAGTTTTTTGTGAAAAAAATTATATTAGGTAGCTGTTTGTAAAAAGTGTGTTATATTAGGTAGTTATTTGTAATTTTTCCTAAATATATAGATTTATTATTAAGTAATACTTCGTATATATACTATTAAATTAGAATAATAATTAATAAATAGGAATGGAGAAGTAGTACGCTTAGCTGAGGAGTGAGAGGATCAAAACCAGAACCAGCGGAAGCGAAACTAACTCCACTCATCAACTCTTCTACACTTAGCGACGCATTCAAGTACGGTGGCACCACGTCTTTTATACCTACATACCTTGCTGCATGCAATCACCCGTATCTATCAGAATATAATATCGTCTTATATGAAAGTTTGTATTCCAAATATCTACGTACTTAAGTGTATCATATATGTGTGAATGAATTTTGGTGGAAAGCTTACGTCGTCCCAAAGCAAATAAATTGATAGTTTTGTATATGCCTTTCATATCATTCTAATAAGTTATAAGATCTCTCACAAAACTCTTTATTTAATTTCTAAATACATACAAATTTTACTCGTATTCAAAATATGATGCAAGCGTTTGAACTTACAACGATTTTAAACAAGAATTTGCCTTACCCTACAACATTTACTTTGTTATCGGCCTTTTTTATAATTATATCATTGGTCATGATCTGATGATCACCAATCATTTTATCATCGTAAATAACCATTTCTATAAAATCGCTTTACAAGAGATCAATTAACTTAATTATTTTTTACACAAAGATTCAAAAATATTCAAAATATAACATCGTCAAATTAATTAATCGAAAATATACTGAACTCACCAATATAATCAGTAGGAAGTAGGCCATTACTAAACCGTCCCGTAGGAACATGGTTAGGAAAATCCCTTCCGTAGGGCGCAAAATTACTCTTGAAAGGCGTCCTTATATAATTATTATTTCCCGGGTCAGATGTCGAGTCCCCAAACACAAAAATCGCACTAATTGTGTTATTTGGACCCTTAGGCACGTGCCCAGACTCATCCTGGGCACGTACCCTTGAAAAATCTACGACTAATACGAGAAAAATAATTAATATAATGAACTTGGTTGGTTTTTGAGTTGCCATGCAGAAAAACATGGCAGAGTTTATGCAATAACCCTAAATTTGTTGCATGAATTGTGTAAGTGTACATGTGGTAATATACTACTACCACTTAATTAGTTGTTAAACTTTAGGGTTAATTGTGTACTATGTGCTTAATTAATTGTGTTTAGTTAGTCTAATTAATGTCACCACGTATATACTATGAGGTAATTAAATGCACACTCTTGTATAATATTCTTAACTAACATAATTGTTGGTTAAGAAGTGACCTAGAAATTTAGGAAGTTTCTCAACCAAAGTTGTGAATTATTAGGAGCTTACTTGTTTCCTAAGTGATTAGAGTAATTTTTATGTTTGGAAAATATTTGTGAAAGGTGGTAGGTTGGATTTATTATTTAGTTGGAGCAATGTGGATATAAGGTTGCTTGAATTTCTTGACTAATACTACTCTAAATAATAATTTCATTTTTTGTTATTTAGTGGATAAAATTTTTTGAACTCGATCGCACCGGGCTTATGGAAGTAGATTACGAGTCGGCTGTCGACAAGTACACCAATGAATTGGAGTTTTAGATCCATCTTGAAGTCAATATATTGACAATATAAGTTAGTCCATAAATTAATTGGAGTTATATTACCATTGTTCCAACGATTAAGATCATTCAAACACTAGTCGTAAAAATTGATAATGACAGTCACTACTTCACTTACTGATCACAATATATACTTTGTATTAAACTACATTAAGTAAATTATTAATATTGCGTCATAAGAACGACATTAATATTGCGTCATAAGAACGCGAACAAGTAGTCCATTATTAATCTAGTATTACCAACTCAATGAACAAAAACAAAAGAATAAAGTTAAAAAACAATTTAGGAAGATCGAGGTAATAAAATGAACATATATAGAGATGCATTAAATTCACAATCTTTGTCTTTGTAATTAAAGAAAACCTCAAAGTAATTAGAGTGAATAAAAAGCTAAGTTATTAAGAAGAAATATATGTAGGTCAACTCGTAAAATTGAATACCATGAATCAATACATTGACAATAAGTGTTTCTAGCGTAACAATCACTAGACTTAACAAAAAAATTCATTACTTTTTCAATTGTACACTATCTTTGGACTTTGACAATGATCACTAACTTGGAGTATAATCAAACAAATTTTTTTGTTTTTGTTTTTATTTCAAAGGTAATTATGAAAGTTGAAATTAAACAAATACTATCTTCGTCCCAGTCAATTGTTAACGTTTGATATTTAAGGGTCTATACATCATACAATTAATCCTTATATTTTTGTTGATTATACAACTTTAATATAATGTACTTGTAAGTGAGCATGTTATAACGACTTCCATGTATTAAGTTACGCTGTATTTATTTTTATAATCCTTCATTTCTTCCATTTGTTTTCATATCAAAAGTAAAACGTTAACAATTCACTGGGACGGAGAGAGTATTGTTTAAATTTGTTTTATTTAAGGTAATTATATGAAATGCAACTGGTCGATTGGATAAGTATTCAATAACATCATCTAGGCTTTATTTGTAGTACATAATTAAACTTTATAACGGCGACAACTACATACAAATTTGTCTTATTTGTCATATTCTAAGCTGAAATAAACTTAATTGCTCGAGTCAAACAACTATCATATATAACTTTATTAGCCTCGGTAATATCTTACAATATTTGTATGTGATAGACATTATTCCATGAGTTTTACATAAACTTGCTTTATCGTATAAAAGGCGACAATCTATGGCTCAATCTGATAAAATCTCAGACATATTAATCCAATAATCCCATGACCCGAGCTAAACATGATCAAACTATATATAATTCCAAATCACTAGCTCAAATCATGAAATCAACCTCATGTCCCTCATTGATTTGTGGATCGGGTTTGATTTTCTTTTAACCATCAATTTACGTTAATCTCCAAAATAAAAAAGTAAATAAATGACTAAAATAGAGAAAATACTACGTTGCTCGTTAATTATAACCCTACATATATAATTTATCATCTACGTGTAATTGTATTGGACATAGATGAAGATGAACTTCAAATGATTGGAAAAATTCCACACGTACAACTCATCTATAATATTATTGCTACATTAAGAAGCATATCACGAAACACTAACCCCAAAAGCCTAACCTTTAGTTATGGTAAACACAATAGTTTACAAAACACTCATTTTCGATTTCACACATTTAATTAATCTATAATTTTTATAAAAAAATTGTACTATAATAATTATAATTATGTTCTTTGGTGAGTTGTTCTTTGAATATATGTCACATAATCACTTCAAATTTAAGCCACTTTTTATATATAATGTCAAACTAATGATGATTTATAATTTCTTTGTCTTAGCATATTATGATCAAAATTAAATAATTAAGTTATATTTTTAAAATTATTGAGATACTTATGGCTTATTACAAGGAGCAAATAAATCACCAATCTCAAGAAGCAATACTAGAAAATGTTTGGGCAAATTACATAGGACAAAGTCATGCAAGTCCACAACATTGGAGGGCATTCCCTTGTTTGGAGTATATAGATGATCCTAAAAACATGTTACAAAGGGTACCTAGTCTAGGAACATGGGTGTCTATGGGTGACAATTGGGAGGACTTTCTCAATGGGGTCATAAACCCTAGTACAAGCTCGGTCCAAACTCGATCCATGAAGGAGGATACAGAGAAAACTGCTAGAGGATTAAGTCCAAAACGCGAAAGTGTTATAAAAAAGACGATAACACGACATTATAGAGGTGTTAGGAGGCGGCCATGGGGCAAATACGCGGCTGAGATAAGAGATTCAACTAAGAAAGGTGCTCGAGTATGGCTAGGGACGTTTAATACAGCGGAACAAGCTGCTATAGCTTATGATAAGGCCGCCTTAAGGATTAGAGGAGCAAAGGCTTTTCTCAATTTCCCACTTGAAAATAATGATAGCAAGGGTTTTGTGAAGCAACCTAAGGAATGTGAAATTATGGAAAATAATTGGAAGAATGTTATGATGATTAATGAAGAATCATCTTTGAAAAGACCAAGAGAAGACATGGATGATAGTATACTTGAGTTTGAAGATTTAGGGAGTGATTTCTTAGATGATTTGCTCTCTTCTTTCTAGTAGTACATAAATTAAAATGATGATGAAATTATTTTTAGAGTTTTGTATGCACTTTTGCATGCCCTATGTGTACATTGGGTGTTTGTGTTTCATTTGATTTACATGTTTAGTTTGTGTGTATATTTGTAGCCAATTTAATTGAGTGTGTAAATATTGTTGAGAAGAAAATATATTCAAAATATATACGGAGTTTATTTACAAATAAATAAATTTATTCGCTTATAGTTTGTGAATGTAAATTTTATTTTGCAAATATGTATGTTGATTTTATTTGATCATTTAATAAAATGAACAACTACCTACTCAAAGAAATATATTAGGGTTCATTTTGAGAACCAGTACGACAATACTTGCACCGTCAAGGTGATTTCATACACGGCTACATGCCACGAGAATGGGTGTAATTAGTGTGTAAATGAGTTGATCTTGCTTTACGAGCCCTCGAAATTGGCTCGATTAAGTTAAAGCTTGAGCCGACATCCATCAAACTTCAAACTTGAGCTTGAATGGACCACAATCAAACCGATATCAGGGTAGAGTTTGAGCTCGGGATATGCTCGATTAAAGCTCAAGCCTTCTTCCCACACGAGCTTGAGCTTCTATTTTTATAATTCAAAAAGCTTTGAGCGAGCCTATTTCAAGCTCAAACATCCTCAATGTTCTCAAGCATATCCAAACTTGAGTTCAAACATCCACGTCGATCTCAAGCGTTTTGAAACACAAGCTCCGAGGCCAATTTGTAATTTCAATAGTTTGAGTGCATGACAATAGAATTTGAACGATAAAATAAGCTCCAAGTATGCATTCTATATTGGTTTTTAATATCGGCAATACAAATACACACGCCTTATTTACCAAGATTTGGGGATTACCATGACCACAATTTTGACACGACCAAGATTGGACCAATATGATTGATTTCGAGATTGATTCTCAAATCATGATCAAGGATTATATGCATTCCCACATCAAATTAGAAAGTATCTTATCGGCAACCGACTCAGTTGGATCGCAGAATTGCAAGGAAAAAGGCAGCTTTGATTGGTACTTTGAAATATCGACTTCATTTTGTGCACATATAGTGACTTAAATAACTATGATTCAACTAATCATAATGTAACCAGAACATTGTGGATTGTAAGTCCGACAATACACCATCGGGATGGATAGATTCAGAAACATGAACATGAGATAAATGGATATAGTTCAGAAAAACCGGTATGAGTTTCATAGAATCATTGTCTTCGAGATTGTCATTTGCGTGCTTCAACTTTCTTGGCCTCCTTGGCTGTGAGGCAAAACAAACAATCGTCTTCACAATCGAAAGGTCTGCTATACAAAAAACAAACTTACTCCAACTACCCACACCCCACTTTTATCGTCTCTATATGGCTTTGGTGGTTAGCCAATGTCAAGTTGAGTCCTTGACCATTAATTTCTCCGAATGTACGGGTACTACGTCAAACTTATCACGTTTGATTTATCAAAACAACTGCTTTCATGATAGTGTTTCAATAGACACTGTTAGGTGTTGTGTATTGTGGAAGACATGCAAAGATATCGGTCAAAGTTGATATCGGTACTACAATGTCAAATGGGAATATGCCAATATGAATGGGATGTAAATATAATGTACAGATAAGAATTAGGAAGTAATGTAACTGAGAAAAACTTACCAGCTTTTTCTTCCTCTCTTTTCTTAGCAGCTTCAGCCCTTTGTTCACGAATAAGTTTAAGCCTCTCTGCATATGAACAGAGCAACCGGAATAAGTGGCTCTACTCAAGGATCAATATACTCCGGCCATAACTACTCTACCACAACACAAACGAGTTTCATACTCGACCCTCTACTTGAGGACCAATATACTCCAATAGAAAAAGTGAGAAGATATAGAGAAGGGCAGGCAACACACAGTGGGATGAAACTTGTCCAATCTATCCATCTCAAATCCTCAAAATCAGATATCTCCGCATCTCTTTTAACTTTAAAATCATATTTATCGTTACTCTATGAGTCTAAGCTTCAACAACTTACCCAAGTCTTTCTTCGCCTGATCTGTTTTGCCTTGTTCTTGCAGTTTCATATATCTCTCATGAGCCCTCTGCTTTTCAAGCTCCTCCCTGCAAACACAATAATAAAAAAATGAATATAAAAGGAGGTAAAAACTTAAAATCAAAGCCAGCCGTGGCCCAGAAAAGAAGGGGAAACGAGATTCATTGTCAGTTATTCAAGAAACTACGAATTAAAATGAATGGCACGAAAATATACGGTCCTAACTCCTAAACACCCTAAACTATGTGAAATAGTGGTGCAATAAGTTAAATTTCAGTATTACGATGGTAGTTAACAGTTGAGTGCAAACTGTTGAGCATATTCAGCTTGTACCCGTAAACGCCGTAATTAGTGAGCCTGATCTCCTTCCCAAGTACTAAACACATGGCTCATTATTTCATTAGAGTAGTTTCATGTTAATAACATAAGGGAAAAAAAAAGCTAAGTGCTCATATTATGATTTCAATGCAGCATTGCATAGGGAAAAGACTATAGCAAAAACATCTACAAACCTCTCGCGTCTTGAAAGCTCAGTTGTTTTGTCAAGCTGCCAAAATGCAACACAAAGGTGAAACAAATATCTTTGCAACATCACCAATCAAGCAGGGCAACGAATAAGGAAATGGGAAAACTCACGTCAATGTTTTTGGCTTTCACATTCTTAGCCTTCACTAAATTGGGATTCTCAATCTCGATGATCCCCTGTGTCCCCTTACTCTTTTGCTGAATAAGATAGTAAAAGTAAAATGAATCCCAGCACAAACTCATACGGCATCAACAACAAAACATGATGCTCCGTAATACTTACTTGACTTTCCTCATCGGACTCTTCCTCGGATTCTACCTCCTCGAGCTCCTCTTCTTCCTCCTCTTCTGCTTCTTTCTGATATATTAGTTCTCAGTGAGATCCAAACAAGAACTCGATAGCAGTCAAATCATGAAAAATAGCGTCCAGTGACAAATACGGAGTAATATAATAGAATCGACCAACCTGTCTGAAGGTGCGGGGACGAGAACTCTCACCACTGCCTGCAGCATTTCAAATACAAAAAAAAAAAAGAAAAAACATATGCTATGAGTCTTTGACCATCCAAGCAAAATCCGATAGTAGTACTCCGCAAATAAACGTACATAAAGATGCACCGGAGATCGAAAACCAAAACTTCAAGCTTCATTATGCACATAAGATTCCTCTTATTGTCGGTTCAAAATGTACTTCCTTTGATTCATTCCGCCATTTTTTTACCTTTCTATTCTGAGAATGAGCTTAAAATGTCGGTTTTTCTCGTGCACAAATATAGTTTGATTGCGTTATCATCCAAAATCAATAGTCCAAATCAACTTCTTTTCATCTCAATCAATTTGTATAGACCAAATTACACTTTCATACAAAGAAAACGATCAATATACATCGATTCTCAAAATAGAAAGGTAAACAAATGACGGCGACAGAGGGAGTACACCAATCAACTGAAGTTCATAATAATTCCTAATTCATAACTCAATTAAATCAACTATTCAGATCACAAATGCATTCAACTAGCAAAATAAAACCCTAAATTAACAACAAAAAAAAAACCCTAAATTAATACGTACGCATATCTTCTATTGTCGAAAATTGACGGCGACCAGTAGGCTTGCCCTTGAATTTTCCTCTAACCATGATTGTAGAAGGATTGGAGAAAATTAGGGTTTTGAGGATGATTGATAGGGTAAAATCTGGGGAGAAATTAATTTGGGGAAAAATTAATTTGGGGAAGAACTAACCCTAATTCAAGGGGTTAGTGAATAAAGAGGGAGTAATTTTGAGGCGGTATGACCAAAATTGACTCGATCCGATTTGACTCGACCTGATCGTTAGTTAATGATTGGTTAGACTCAATAAGGGCTTATTTTAATTTGGATTGCATTGACGTGAGATGAGTCGTGTAACTCGTGTTTGACTGACGATGTGTTGAGATTGATTATGCGATAATTAACTAATTTTATGTTTTGTAAAAGTTATTTTTTTACATTTTAGACAAAGAGATTTAACTTGTGGATGATAAAAATCGAGCTAGAATCAAGAGTAATTTTATTGTAAGGCGGATGTACGCGTATAATAGTATAAGTAGTAATTATATAGTTTATGTCCAAAAAGTGATCATCTTAACGTTTATTGTGACTACTTTATTTTAAACCCCAAAGTGATCACTTTTAACTTAATAATGGTCACAGAAATTATTGGTGCCTTGGTTTTGTTTTAATTTTTATGTTTTAACGCAAATTTTTTTAGTGACACAGTCTCACAATAAGCTTATTGTGTGACGTCTCTCATATAATGTAGTTCCTTTTGTTTTCGATAGTGAAAGTTATAGAATTTTTATAGGTCTCAAATAAGACCTACTAATGTTTTATTTAGTCATCTATCATCTACATATAATTGTAGGTCCAAAATGTTCTATGAATTTATTGTTGTGTATCTTTGTACGTACACTTCTTCATGAATTGCATGTTTGGCTCAGAACTTATAATATGGTGATTTTGTGTGGAAATCTACATGTGAATAGTTCTTGATGGTGGACACGTAGAGAAGAGAACAGTTTATTTTATAATGTTAAGAGTCCTCTTCTTATTGCACATACGGAGTACTAGTTTAGCTCCCATGTAAAAATGCACGGTTTTTATAACTAATATATTTTTAATTAAATACACATAATAAATTAATTATATTTAAAGATAATGTAAAATGAGGACTCTTTTACAAAAATATTTTTAAATGCATAGTTGTTATAGATAATATATTTTTAATTAAATACAAATAATAAAATACTCTGTAAGCATCTAATATTCACACAAAAAAAAAATAATAATGCAACAACAAAGTTGCTTTGAAAAGTATGTAAAGTGCATGAATTTTATACTTAAAAAAAATTGTAATAGTTAATCACAATATTTATATTTGATTTAGTAAAAATAAAATAAAAAAATTCTTTTTCACTAAAAAAATAAATTAATTGAAGATAGAATATTTAGTTGTATTTTCTAGTGAGTAGATTAATTATTGCCTAAAATATTGTAGAAAATATTTTGGAGGGAAAAAATTGATAGAGAATGCGACATGTGGCATTGAAGAGGTGGAAGAAACTGCCTTTTAGTATATAGGGGGATTATTGCATTAGTTTTAGGAAATGTGGATTCCTTTGGACTTGCAAAGTGAGCTCTCTCTTTTCATTCGGGTATGGCCAGACGCGTTCGCATTTCTCTTTTGCTATTTTCTTGATGATAAATATTATTATAAATCCCCTTTTTTATTACGTACGGTAGTATTGATTATATTATTATTTTCTACATGAAACATTACAACCTAGATCTTAACTTGCTTAAATCTTGCTGAATGCTCATCCCTTCGATCTATGCTGAGGTGAGAAATGATGCCTTTAATTCATATTACTATCACATACGAATCAAAATCAAAGTTATCGCCAATAAGTTTATGACAATTGGATTAGTCTACTTTCATGTTTTGTGAAGTTATATGTATATTTGATTATTCACAAATACTCATATGAGATCCTCGCACGCATATCACAATCGTTTTTTTTACTTACTCTTGATTATTACTCCAAACTCCGTACTTTTCATAGCTCCCTATGTTGGTACGTATTTTGATAGTTCACATTAGCTATAATAGTATGTTTGTTAGTTTAGCATTATTTATTAAGTTCCATTTCTCCCCTTTGCTATCAAATTTTAGAAGTCGTTAATTGTGCAAATGATGTACATTCGTACACTTTATATACATGTTACTACTAACTTAACGATCTTAAACATGACATATGATTAGCTTATATACAAGCATTGGAAGATTGACTTCACCCTTGCAATATCTACACTTGACGATGCGTGTGGAGTATTAGGTGACATATTCGTATTTTTAGAGGTTGTATTCTTGAACTCACACGTTGATATCGCAAGATACTAAGTTAAAGGTAGATAAGTGCGCTTTTGTTTTGCTCATTTGTATGTTGGTTATTTTTCATAATTTGAGAACAAACAATGTGATGTTTAACATTTTTAAATTATACTCATTTCATGTCAATTATATGGTTAGACATGTCGAAACCAATAGAAAAATTATCAATACATGCAATGTCATCTTTATCAAAAATGCATATCCGATCAAGATAGTGAGCCATAAATATATGTCCATTCATCAATTTTAATTTACATGAAGGAGGAAAAACATAATAAAAAGCGCCATTCTTAAACTCAATAATGTCATCAACAATTAAGTTCTGAGGTGCTTATCTTAAGTAATAAACCAAATGAGTGCCCTTCGAACCACGTCAAATTTAATATTTTGATTCTTTTTATATGGAAAACTTGACAATTTAGCCCCTAAAACAAACTGAAATAATTGTAACATCATAAAATGTTGTACAAAATCAAGTGTACTTAACTCAACTAGCATTTACGACCATTTGATGATAGAAGTGAAAATGGACCGTGGTATATCACGGGCAAAATATTAGTGTTCATTCAAAACATAATCCATCTATATAACATACGAAGTATATATTTATGTAAGTATAAACTATGATGAAATATATACACTCCCGTTCAAATATGAAATTTTGTAAAATACTCCATTTCATTTAATTTCAATGTGTTACTAGCACTCCTTATACTTACTTTTGGGCAATAATAAACAACTTTCCAGGTACATAATACTCCATGTATTTTATTTTCTCAAATATTTTGAGTCTTACATAAATAAAAACGAAAAACTATTTCACATGTATACAAAGAAAAATTTATTTATAGGTCCAAATTACATAATGTTTTTGAAGTTAAAACTTTGTTTTGTGTTTACGATTAATTATTTAATTTCTCGATAATGATGAAAATTAGTCATTTAACAAGTGTTTAATAATAATTATTTATTGTGATTTTTATGATACTTTATGATATTTTTAAAAAGAGAATTATCAATATTCATTATATGAATAAATCTAAACATTTACTCACAAACAGGTCGTCGTACACATACTATAGTTTCATTTGAGTATTTGTGATTATTATACTATTAATTCTTATATAAAATCGTTTTATTATTAAAAGTTACGAGTATATAACACCATTTTACTTATAGTTTATCACATATGCTCATATGAGATTATCGTATATACAAGATCTTTTTGTAATTAAAAGTGATGACTTCATCGTACGCGTATAAAACCATTTCTCCCCACGCTAAATATTGACTCTATCACTATATCACTTGCTCCCCACTCCATATCACCCACACTCTCATTTCTCCTCAAACACTTCACTTCCCCAAAAAAAACCCTCAAACAATTCACTCTCCCAAGAAAACAAACCCTAAAAAGATTCTAATGGAGTGCCGCTTGAATCAAGCCGTGCACGAAGTAATTGATCCCAACGATGAAATATTCAACATCATGCAGGCGGTCTTCGCGGGTGCTCCGGCGGGTGTGCCGGTGAGTGCTACGGCGGATGCTCTGGCGGTAACTGTCCCTGCCACCCTCAAGAGAAAGCGTCCGTCTCTGTAAGTATCTTATACGTTAAGAATCTAGTTATGACGATAATGATAGAATAGTTAGGGTTTAACATTTTGATGCTTACAATTGTATAATTAATCTACTTGAATTGTTGTTGATGTTGACGATTTTTTTTAGCTGTCTCGAACACATGTGGATGGCCCTCATCGAGCACTATCAACATCAGAATCGTCACAAGTCTACCGCTGAAGTTTCTCAAGACTGGCTTGGAACTCGACAATCGTCTCTTTCGAAAGCGCGAGCCACTCTTGGGAGACTTGAGTTGTTGACTTATGAGGATTCTGACAATAATAATGCTCGATGGGCTCATCCAATAGTGTTCGAGACGGCTAAAAACATCGTCAATCAATCATCAACATCAACAACTCCGTAATAACTAAACACGAACGCTTCCTCTTGAGAGTGGCAGTAATCGGCGTAGTTACCGCCGGAGCACCCGCCGTAAATTATTGTAATAATAATTGTATAACAAGAAATTTTCATTATTATTAGTAAATTATGAAGTCCTTTTGTGATTAAAAAAAAATAATGTAGATATTCGAACCCATCGTCAAAATGCTAGAACCGCCACTGCCCACTAGTCATATATTAATATCAACTAAGATTAAAATACACAAATAGTTGTTAATATAAAAATTAGTACTCCGTATCTTTCATATCAACAAATTGAACATTCATAAGTAAAACGTAATAAAGTAATCTTGTCGTTTGAGAGTAGTTCAGGATGAGTGATTTCCTCGAATGTTTTATAAAGTATGAACTTATTTATATCCACAAGTTACTTTTTTGGAAAGAAAATAGCCACGGTAAAAATTTCGTGCCAATGAAACATAACCACAAAAATTTAACACTTGAACCATGGATATAAAAATATAAAAAAAATAATGTAAAAATAATAATAATGAAAACCTTTCATATACTTTTAGGACATATTATTCTATCAAATTAATAAATGTATTTTATTTTTATAAGTTATAGAAAGTTAACATCTATATCTATATC
>JAUEKU010177241.1:0-10629 GCA_032274805.1 Gypsophila paniculata | reverse complement strand
TTTTTATGAGAGATTTTTTTTATTATTTCAATGATTATTTATCATAATATTAGGTGTGTTGATAATTAAAAATAATATTTACATAATAATCGTAAGAATATTTCATAATCTTAACTAAAATTGATTATTTTTTAATTAAATATGGAGCCTGAAAAGATCCAGATCCGGTCCAGATCCGTTGGATCTGGATCTGGATCCTAACTATAAGGATCCATTGGATCTGGATCGGATCTGGATCCAAGGTAAGATAAACGGATCTGGATCTGGATCTTATAGGATCCTGTTCAGATCCTACCCGTTGTCATCCCTAATAATAGTATATTAGAATTTAAACATAAAGTATAAATCTAGTACTTAGTTTTTTTATTTTTTTATTTGAGAATAGGTTGACAAACTTGTGTAATATGTTACCATTTTTGTTTGTTTTGTTTACACATGCTGAAATTTTATTTTTATTTTTTTTTTATCAAAAATTGAAAAAGAAAATTGGATGGGTAGATTCGACCCGTCTTACGCTTAAGACGGGTCGACTTACTGATATACTAGCGGGACAATTCTTGACCGTTTTATTATTAAGACGAATAACCCTTCTTAAAGGAGACTTATTATTTTTTTTAACGCGGTTATCAAAAATACGGTGTTTTATAAGTTTTTTTTTTTTATAATGAATGAGAAAGATCATGTTGATTTACACCTTGATTACCCAAACTTAGATCTTGTTGTTTTAAATTTTCTAGTGCTAAATTTGAACTGAAAAAAAAAATAATAGGAAGAGTTAAACTAAATTGAATTGATTAATTGAACCTACCAAAAATTATACTCCGTATAAACTAAATTAAAGTGAGTAGTATATTATGTTGGCAAATATTGAATAACTATCTGTTGGGATTTTATCGATCAAATTTTATTCGTTTTATTTTGATCTATACGAGAATTGATAGCCATATCTTATTAGTAACATCACATTCCTTCTATTATGATCAATCAGTTACTTATACCAATTTTGTGAGGGAAAAAGTATACTTGTAGGGCATTGAAATTAGTCGAAAACGAAAAAGAATCATTTGATAATTTAAAATAAATAAAACTCTTAGCTTTAATATATTAAACTCGTTGATATATTGATCATGGTTTATTTTCACTCATATTATATCTCGATATAAAAAAAAATCAATTTTTACGGTATTAAAATTTAGCACAAGGTACGTAGAAAACGTGATGCCGCCCTTGGTATTGACTATTGAATCATGAGATGAGATTATAGTTTTCAATCCACAAATAGAATTAATCCATAAATCTAGCATTTGATTAGTCAAAATTATAACAATCTCACGTCTTGTTTGTCATCATTATTGTTTATATTTACTGTATATATTACGGCGTAGGCCACATTTTCTATTTTTTCCACCTCCAATCATTCATTTTTTTCATTATTTGTCGACTTGAATAACAACGAAAATTTTGCTCATTTCAAACCCACACTTGGTTTTTCTCATTATTTGTCGACTTGAATAACAACAAAAGTTTTGCTCATTTCAAACCCGCACTTCATACTTGTGTTTCCATAAAAGTTTTGCGCACTCAAATCTTTTCATTCAAACAAACGGTTCGAAGTCTCAATTACTCATCATAAATTTATAAGTATAGCCTATACATGTACACCACATACTCCATATGTATTTTATTGTGTAAGGTTTGTTGCTAATTTCTTTGGCAAAATACAAAAAAAAAAAAAAAATGGCTATCAAAATCTAATTTGCTTGCACTCACTATGTAGGGAGTAACAAGCAAGACCTCTAGACTACTGCTCCTTCCGTTCTAGCAGGTTGTTTACGTCTTCAAAACTATATGTAAGAAGCTTCTTTCAAAATGTAATCGACGTTTTGGAATGGAGGGAGTATCTCAGTACCGCAATGAAGCGTCTCTTCTAAGCGATCCCTTCTCGTTTTACCTGTATATGCTTTGTTTGTCGAAATTCATGTTCGAATTAACCCTTAGTGAAGGTCATACACATTGGAGGCTTGATTTTAACTAGTGCGAGTACAGCCGTGGGAAGAATCCACAGCCCGTCTCCACATATTAATCCCGAAGCAACAGCCGGGATCATCAAGCTCGCTTCTCGGCTGTTGAACTTGTGCCACAAGAAAACGACCAGGCTTCCTACACACATGTCGATGGCAAAGTTCGCTCCTACGAGGAATGGCACGGCCATTGCCATGGGGAGCGGGACCCACTGGCCGATCTTCTTGGGGGATAGATCTCTCACTAAGTTAGCCAAGATGGCGAATGCAAAGAAGACGTAACATAGCTGCAAGCAATGATGCGGCAAAGCTGAGAAGCCCTCCACCCCGAGAATGGCCATGTTTCGGTAAACGAGGGCATAGGGAGCCTTGTACTCCCCATCAGGATTGCCAATATCGAATGCCTTGTAGAAGAGGAAGAACGTAAGTGGCGCAACCACGCACCCTATCACGGTCCCTATCGCTTGGCTAAGGAGCATTGATCGGGGGGACGTGAGAGTGAGGTGGCTGGTCTTGAAGTCATGCATCAGGTCAGATGAGATGGAAACCATCGACTTGATCAGACCGCACCCCACGAGCCCGGCTACCACACCGTTATCTTGACCGGATATGGCCGAGAGCACAAAAAGGGCCACTTTTCCGTAGTTGTAGGACATGTTCATGTCTGTCAGACCAGCACCGTAGGCGTTGCAAAAACTGAGAGACGGGGCCAAGATGTACGCAACAACGACGAAGTACCATTTCAATTGTGGAAACATTATCGGAACTACTATGACGGAAATCACTGCAAAGCATGTGTAGCCAACTAGTGCGATCCAATACGGAATTCTTTCTCTCATAAACAACTCATTTCGTTGGAGTTCATCTGGTGAAAGTTTCTGCTTCTCTGAACCTGCTATACGTAACATTCAAGACTTCAGGTCACAGCTCGACTGTTGAAAATGAGAGAACTAAGTCGTATTTTTAAATTTTATTGTATCGAGCTTACTTGTACCAAGGCTCTGGTCCTTCACCCTATCCTGGATGCTTTTAACTGTGAAGAACAGCGACTTGACAAAATTGTAGAGCCCGTCGCCTAGAATTAGAGCAATCGAAATGAAAACCTGCAAAAGCACAGAATCAAACGAGAAGATCAGATAATCAAAATTCATATAGACTACTAAACCTGGCAAAATTGGATCGACCTGAACCCATAAAGTAGACCTGACTGAGAATAATCCGACCCAACTCGACCAAAATGATTAATTTGCCAGATCAATTAGATATGAAAAGAGAAGTGGTAACTTGGGAACAACCTTGTAACCATTCAGGCTCTTCATACTGCTTTCAGATAACGACGTAGCAAACCAGTCTCCTTTACGGGCGCCAATCAGTGGCCACATTATGCCCCACGAAAGAACCGCACCCAGTAGCAACGACAAATTCACTAGATGAGAACATATCATTCCTGCTCCGACATACGTCATGCTAAAATCAAAGTAAAATCTGCAAAATACAATTCCCACAGCGTCAGAAAAAAAACATTATGTTAGCTACATCAGCAAGGAAGAGGCAGCTTGATAGCTTTTGAGTTTGAGTAAGGCACTAACGAGTGCTTCCATGCTTTTAAGCCAAATGTCGGAAATTGACTAAAACCACATTGACTTCCGCCAGTATAGAACCACTGGAAGAAACCCCACAGGAAACTGAAGGAGAAGTATTTCATGAAGCCTTGAACCTGTTTCCTGCACAATCGAAAGGCTGTTATACTTTGTCGAGTGCCACGAAATTTTAGTTTGAACACTTTAGTCAGCACAAAATATATTTTAGATTTTATTTATCAAAACAACTATATTCATAACATCATACGAAGTGTATATATTGTATTTTGTGAGATAGTACTGGTAAAAATCGACATTGTTTGACCAGCGAGATCATCAATTAATAAGAGCATGAATTTAGCCGAAAGGGTTGTGCTTGTGCATACTTGGCCATTTTGTCTCCTTTGGGAGTATGAAACCCATTAATAAGTACTGCTGTTGCAGTTCCACTCGGATAACTTAGCTTGTAGTCTATTATCATAATCTGCAAGGACGACAAGTTACCGAAAAATTTTAATGCTCAGGGAAAATCATCTATAAAACTACAGAGAGTTCATTAAAAGCAAAAAAAATGGAATAGACGCAAAAAACTCTGTCGTAAGTGTTGACAGTATCAGCACTTGACAAAATTCACATGTTCAGTCAGAAGTCTCGTCACAGAGCATTTTAGGCAGTACATGCACTAGACATCACATCAACGATACAGCTACGTCCACTCAAAGAAATGGATCATTTTGGGATGAGATTGGCTTTCAAAAGTGGCAAGTAAAGAAGAATATGACAAGAGAACTACGGATGCTTTTTCTGGTATGAATGGATGGAGCATAATCGTCACGCAACAGATGCCACAAGTTCTTCGCATAAAAAGTGAAATGATACGATTAGATGAAGTTAAAATCAAGCTCCTTTCATAACATGCTGCAGATGCTTTTTGCATTCATCAAATCCCCTTCAGTGAGGACCAAAAGCCAACTTACACAAAAGGCCGTAAAGTAACCCGAAAAAAAAAATTCTTTTTGTGTATGGATTTGGCATCTTCACAACTTTCTGTACATGGGCGTCATTCCCTTGCCATCCACTCCGTATTAGTTAATACCATCTCGAATAATAATAATGATAATAATTACTAAAAAGAATACGAAGTAACACTATCAAAATAATATCGCTAGGTGTTAAAGAGAATCCGAAATGCAAGGTGGAGAACGAAAGCTAAGCAAGGGATATTTTCTAAAGTGATTGCACTTTTAACTGCATAACATTACCTAAGCAGAGAGATTTTCTAAGGTAAAAACACAGTATGTGACAGTATATTCTTTTAGTGACCTCATCCAAAAGTCGAGTTCATATTTTCGATATAACAACGGTTTTTCTCACATGTGCCCAGTTACTTAGGACTTGGTTTTGTCATGTGATTACAAGAGATCGATGGCATCTAAGCACTTCAACACGGACAAGTTTTAACATGTGCCCAGTAAACACATGTTAGAAAAATTGATAAACAAAAGGTACATACCTTTCTAAGAGGAACCAAAGCAAGCAAGCCAACAAAACTGCTAACAAAGAGAAAGCCAGTCATCCAACCAAGTCCGGGCTCTTTGTGGCTTCCAGGAACATTCCCTGGTGTGTCGACCCCTGCCTGCTCATATGTCCTCTTGTTCAACCCCAACAAATATGATCCGAACCCACCTACATCACCATTACTCCAATCAAATAATGACGAGCATCATAGTGTTACGCACCAACTAATCAACAAACCTTCATTAAAAGACCATCAAACTAACAAGATGATGTTTCTAAGAAAGAACATGAAAGAAAGTAATTGTAGTCTGCATACATTTCGAGGTGACATAACACCTACATGACCACGATAGCTACAACATTACCCTAGCATCTCAAAAGCCCTATCTATGGCAGGATTGCAGGAATCATCGAAAGCATAGGGAGATGTTTTGAGGCAGTCAAATACGAGAATTTTTGCCATTGTTCAGTCATATGCAGGAATTTCACACCAAATGCCATGGTAGGGTCATCTAACACTACAACCAATGTATTCACATTTAACTAAACTCATGATTGAAAAATAGCTTAACTCTTTCGCCACTAAATCACACCTAAAAAACACACTCTAATATATCATAAACAAAGCACAAATCATCAAATAAGACCGTTGTACAACCTCCAACGCCCTTATAAATACTTTTGCACCTCATCACTCCTTGCCGCTAGAAAAATAAGCTTGCAAAAGCTATTATAAAGTCGTCCTATGTATTAGGACAGTTTCACACTAAGATTATACGAAAAAGCAACATGTCACTCATGATTGAAAAGCAATATAATTTTATACAATTATACCCACTCAATCCCATCAAAACACTCCCTCCCCCACCCCACCCAATCACCACCAATCATTTCAAACACAGATAACAACTGACTAGCCAGACCGACACAAAATTAAGTAAAAAAGAAGTGTACCTCCGACGGAGATGCTGTAACAAGCAACAGCACAAGTCTGAACAATAGTATTCTCTTGTCTAGTAAAAGGAGTAGTAACAAAGCCAACTTTGTGCAACAAATTAGTCCAACTTTTCAAGAACACAAAAGCAAGCAATGCTGCTGACACATTTAAGTTTGGCACTAAGCCTGTTGTTAGGTTTAACTTTGTTACTATCACACTATATATTACTCCTATTATTATACTTGCTATTATTCCTCTTATTGTTATTTGTTTTTTCCATGGCGGTAGTCTCTTCAGTTCTTCCTCCACATCGTCATGCAATTGTTGTTGTTGTTGTTGTTGTTGTTGTTGTCGTTGTTGTTCTAGTTCATGTTCATCGTGTGTTTCAACTTCCTCCCTCATTTCCTGAAAGAGAGGTTGAAAATTCAGTACATCTCATGTGAGATCGTTGTACAGTAGTATGATATAATAAACGTCTTATTTGGCGATTTGTTGTTGTATTTTTGTAGGGTAGTCCATTTTCAATAGGGTTAGGACCGTTTCACACTAAATTTGGCATAAAATTAACTAATCAGAGTACTAGAATAGTATCCGTACTTGATAAAATAAACAAAGTGAAATGATAATGCTTTGAATTACGATATGTTTAATGTGAGACTGTTTTACGTTAAAATTTGTTATCGGTTTCAAAGCGGTAATTGAGCTCTAAAATTGATGAAACTAACAATCACAATGCTAAATATAAGTCAACAATATGATGACACTAATGCAATACTCAAAAACATGTGAAAAAAAAAAAAAAAACACACAGAAATCAAATTTTTACAATGAAAATTGGGAAATTAAAAACTGGGTTTTATACAAAATAACAATTAAAATAAAACCCAGAAATCAAAATTTAAACTTTCGGAGAAAATTAAATAGAAAAAAAAATAGCTCACTTGGTAAATGGTGGTCAAAAAAATGAGGAAAATAAAAATTGCATGAGTTTGTGTGAGAATAAAATGACAAATATATTTGGAATTATATAGGCGAATTTTTTAAATATAAAAAAGGTAAATTATCACAAAATCCTCCAAAAAAAGAAGATTTCTGGCGTTTTAGTGTAGTACTACTCCAAAAAAAATCTTAAAAGTCATTAGTAGTACAAAGTTCTTATCGTACTACACAGAATAAACAAAATTGAATATGGAAACGTTTTTTTCTAACGTGTGTTAATTGGGTGTATCAATAATTCTAAAAATGAAATATAGAAATATGAAATTTAGAGAAGTCCATAAATTTTTCAATTTCTCGTAAAGATCCTTTTCAATATTTTTTTTGTTGATATTAAAATTATTTTTAATTAATACACGTTAGAAAAATCGATATAAAAAAATTGCATAAGGATTCTGCAAGTACATAAATAAATTAACATAATGCAAATACAAATGTTAGGCTTAGAATTTAAGATTGTTGTAACTACTGCTCACCTTTTTGTTGACTAATTTGTTTTCCTCCAACTCAGCACTTTGGTGGGTGCAAAACACAACTTAATAAAAAGTGATTTTGTTGTTGAATGACACAAATGATGTAATACTCATCTACGACCTGTAACGACTTTATAATAGACGCGTCACGTTTATGAGATTATGGAATGTGACATCATACATGTGAACAGTTTTGTGGAGTTTATAGATCGAATTTAAGTATTAGAAATGTTTGCTATAAAAGTGGAGGGATTTGGCAAGTTTATGGAAAGTTTTTTTGCGTGTGACAAAAAAAATGCATCATAATGGCAACATAACATTAAATTCAATGTACATCTATCTAATAGGAGTAATCTTATGTTGTTTGAAGTCTATGAACAGATTGAGCATCATGTAAGTGACTCAATTCTATTTTGAACGTGTGTGGTGTGACGATATGTTATTTTAACGCGTTTAAATTCTTCTTATATGAAAAAATCAATTTTATTAACGATTGTGTTTATGCCTGGTGTCATTCAGGGACATTTACGATTATGTATAAATGTAACCCTATGTCATCTCATCCTTGCTTCCTTACTTGATTTCAACCTTGACTTGCAACTTTGGGCTTGGGCTTCACAAGAAAAAAGTAGTCTCATGCTTCTTTAGCCCACTATGAACACCCAAGCCCAATCGACTCGACAAATCTCGAATCCAACTTTCAAAACCTCTTAAAACCACGTCACCGTACACACAAACACGGTTATCAATTTATGATCAAGAATTGCAATTGATCTAGCTATCAACGCACCTCCAAAGCGCCCAAGCTAGCACAAAACGACATTCGTTACGACAGAGTTATACTAAAACCGTCTTATCAACTTGTCGTAACAATGTCATTTACTCATTTGATCATTTGACTACGCTTATTTTGAAACAAATAGATAACAATGACTCGTACGAGACAAAAGGTTACATTTTTGAACCCTCCTAAGAGCAATAGCAATGGAGAAACTTTATACACAAGTTATTTTTCACTAATTTCTAATTTGAATAACTTTTTGCTACAATAGAAAATCTTTTTATTTGTTCTTAATTAGGACCCGCGACTAATATATTAGTCTATCAATTTATTTTACTTTTTTTGTAACGTAGTTGCTCAATCATACGCCTATTTTACTCTATCCTACACAATTGTATCCTATTTTTTCCATTTTATACTCCTCCTTTAATTTTTACACACAATTTTCTCTCAAACTCTCTACAATGTTTTCCCTAAATTCTTTTCAATTAATTGAATATGATCAATAATCCTCACTTATACTTTGTAAAATCAATCTTTTAAGTCAATTTTTTTCATTTGTGATGATATTTAGATTGAGTTTTTTTTTTTTTAATTTTGATTAAAAATTAGGGTTTAGGGTTAATGGTGTAAGTTGGAGGCCTAATGTAAAGGTGCGGTAACATGGTGGAGGAATCCGCCGATGAGGGGAAGGAGACGGCCAAGGGGGAAGGTAGAAACTAGGGAGTGCAGCGAGAAGGGGGAATTTTTTTTTTTTTTTAAATTAATTTCTTTTGTATTTTTTTATACTTTAATTTTTATATTTTATTTTTATATTTTATTTTTTTTCTCTCTTTATTTTTTTCACTTTTTATTATGGTAGTATATTGATAATTTAATTTTCTTTTCAAAAATAATAAATTTTAAAAAATAATAACAAAAATAAATTGGAAAATAATAATAAAAAAAATAATGAAATTGGTATTGGAATGAGTAAATGAGGTCACAAGAGAAAAATAGGAAAAGTAATTGAAATAGAGAGAAAAAAAAAAGAAAGGAAAAGAGTTAGGTAGAAATGAGAGGGGTAAAATGGAAAAACGGTGTAGGAAAGAGTAAGAGTGGCGTAGGAAAGAGCACCACCCATATTATTTTGTCAATATGTACAACCTAGCTAATATATTAGGATTGTTGAAAATATGCACCGTAATGATTTTTTTAGAATAAAATATTATGAAATAATGTTCAAAGTGCGTGTTTGAGATTAATTAGATAATTTAAAGTCATGAAAAATTGAAAATAAAAAAAACACCTAAATATGTTAATTAAAATATAAATATTACATTCTACAAAAAAAAATATAAATATTACAAAACATATTAAAAATTGAAATGAAAAAAATTTCCTTAAGTGTTATTGCCAAATATGAATTTAATATTAACAGAAGGATTCTCGAAGAAGAGAAAAATACGAAATATCACTACAACCATAATATTATGTAAACAAAATAAAATATATTCTCTGTCACGTGATTGGTAAATGGTAGTGTAGATTAACCACTATATACTAAGTGTAGATGTATCATCTTCCCATTTGATCCATTAAAAAGTCGTTTAAACAAATACATTCACGGTATTTCAAAGTCGTTCTAAACCTTGTGATATATAACTAGCGTAGATCCCGCGCTTAGTGCGCGATTTATATAGAAATTATTTTAAGTTAATAAGTAGTATACATAATAATTTTCTAAAATTTTATGTTAAATCGTTTTATCACTCGTCTAATTAGTGAGAATTTTTTCCTAATTAGTAGGAGGAAGATATCAAATATACTTTTAAGAGAAACAAAATAAGCATATAATTCAATCAAAAAGCTCGAAATCTTAGAATAAACTTTGGTGGAAAAATCTTTTGGACATGTTTGTGAATTAGTAGTATAAGAGGATTTGAATAAATCCCCTATTATACTAAATGAGAAACCACTCAAAAAGTTTTGCCACGTGTCATCACCTCATGCATTATTTTCCCGCCTAAAGTACTTACTACAAAAGCATCTAATATAACTATTATTACACTATTTTATTTTATTTATTTAATATTGTATATTTATATCAAGTACTCCATAAATAGAAAAAAATTTTACTTTTTAGACAAATATATCCTCTTCATTATCTTATCTTTTCATAGAAATATTCACTATAATATTTTAGGAAATTATTATGTTATTGAATTGTAAAAAGTGGATGAGATCATGTTCCAAATTTACATTTATATTTAGAATAAAAAAGTTTTTTTTATAAAATATTTTCTAAATTACTGTGCAAATTTAATAAAAATTATTTTAAAAC
>JAUEKU010177231.1:0-10629 GCA_032274805.1 Gypsophila paniculata | reverse complement strand
GAAAGTACTAACTTGTGAAGAAGAATGTATTGCAATGCAAGTTAAACAGATTCATTTGGATTAAACTAGTTTGACTTTAATATATATATATATAAATAGGTTTGGCTGAAGGAAGTTTAGGTGAACTATTACACCTTCCACTGTACCTAACAACACTGATGATGCTGCAAAAGTTATGAAAGTGGTTCAGCAAAGAAAATTGATGCTCTTCTTGTTTGTTTTTGCTTGTCTCTGAGTACAAAACTGAAGTAACAGGATTAAAGTAATAAAGTTCACAACTATTTTATAAGTACACGGAACGTCACTCAAATGGGGTTTGGTAACTAAAAGTTTCGCCACATTCGTATCTTCAAAATGAAATAAATATGTAACCTCCATTATCGATCGCGATAAAACATTTCCCAAACTGTAATCCGCACTGGCAAAAAGAATTTAACCGAAACCGCAGTTGCGGGTGAGATCGATTATCCACATCTTTCATCCGCTCCACAACGATGAATATTGTTGTAATTGGTAAAGAGGTAAATAACGAAGATACAATGTAAAATCCAACTTTCCGCAAAGGCCGAAGCTATGATGGATCTTTTGTCGGAAAAAAAATTATCTTGGATTTTCTAAGTTACGTTACAATATTGTCTCACAATATTTGATTTGGATCAATAAGGAGTCAACTCAATCCGAGTTCCAGTAATTTTCTCGTTGATTTTCTCGAGTCATTTTCAAGTCTCAAGCTTTTTGTGTCCAATCAATTCTGCGAATTCATGATATACACGTAGGTTCGTATCCAATTATTTTTAATTGACAAGTGTCACAATGGGAGATATGAACTTGGAAATTTTAGGTTATCAACAAATTCAATCAAAAAGTACGTTTCACATCTCATTCAAACATTGAAGTTGACATAGCTTTGATTGTGTTAAAAATTTTCAAGTGTACCCTATTTACCATGTTAATGCAGCACCCACATTGGTCTTCGTCTTCTTCCATTAGATTTTTATATTCTAATCAAAAGAGATCATACCACAATACTCCGTATCATTTTACAATGTATACCTCATCACACTAACTACATTTTATATCATATAGTACCCGTACCTCATTTCACACTAGAGTTAGTCGCTTTGATATACATAGAAAACACATGACCAACCGTGATTGGAATACAAATAAAAGTATTAGTGGTAGTGGTGGTGGTGGGGAAGGAAAAGGGTAAAAGATGATAAGCCAAGCATGGTATCATTCAGGGGGTACGACCCAACAGTACCGAGTACATTACAAAGAAAAAAAAAAAACGAAAACACTACGAAGGAAATACAAGTTTCAAACAAACACCTTTATAAAGAGGAAATACTATACCAGCAGCACTAAAGTGGCAACAACAATCATCCAAAGGGTTCAACATAATCTCCAAGCTATTGCAGGCTATAAACTTACAATAACTTAACTAAAGTTCAGCTAGAACCAATTGATCGATACAAAATTTTACATTTCCCTAATAAATGATACTCGGCACTATGATCGAGTAATCCCTACAGATTTACATAACAGGGAGAAACGGAATCAAGAGCCTGAGCCATGGTTAGTGAAAAGGGGTCAGAAGTCCTCAGGAGTTCATATTACCGACTTGATGATCAGGGGGCTTGCTCGGATTATCTTGCTCCATTTTGACAGAAGTGTCTGGATAATCTGCTCCCTTGTTTGGAGCCTGCAAGTGCGAGAATAGAGATGGTAATTTCAATTGATGAAAACTCATGCCTGTACCGAATGCGATAATTTACTTCATGTTAGGTCTTTACCTTCAACGAGCTATTCCCTGCACCGAATGAGAGATTCACGTCTCTTTTGTGATCCATAGGTTCTTTCACATCCTCCTGAAAATATACATGGTTGGCAAAACTTTCCGTCAGCTACCCACAGCTCTAATCAACGCCACTCCTTCCATATGATTCATACTGTCCCTATTTTATTTTACTGATTTAAGCGAAATGTTGACCAACTTAATTCTAACAATACACACGTAAACAGTTTTGAAATTATAATATGATAGTTGCTGTCATTTAAAAACATGAAATTTTTATGTTGTCTCTTTACATAAAGAGAAATTAACTGTCAAAGCTTTAAATCATTTGACCTATAAATTCATGGGGATCAATATTATTGCACAAGAGGTTGTGAAAAGGTTGACACAAATAACGAAAGCTACAAGAGCAAATTGTTTTTAGATTAAAAAGTGGAGTATTTGAACTCTGAATGCTACTTTTTTTTTTAACAATATTAAAGGCAACCAAATAACCTAAAATGCCAAAATAATTTTTCGTTCTGAATCATTTAAAAAGAAGGGAACAACATAAATTCCAAGCATTTTCAGGTTGGGGGGAAATGGAAGGGGTGGAAACAGAACAATTTTCCTTCTTACAAGCCAATTTAAATCATAGGAACAATATAGCTGGGCAAAACATTCAAGGTAATAAAAACTTACTGGATCTCTATGATCAGTCTCCATAATTTCCCTTTTCACTCTGCCCCTCATGGATATCGAACTTCAACAAACAAGGAATACACTGTCAGTAAAAAAAAAAAAAGTAGAAAATAAACTGAAAGCATGAGTAGAGTCATATAATAACGATTGATAGATAAAGACCCACCGATCATCATCGACATCCATTTCAGAGTCCGGATCCCATCGTTCATCTGGATCCTGCTTATCTTCATCCTCCTGAAGAAAAGCAAGTAAAAAACATGAAATTCCTATACGAATAAGCTCTTCAAGGAGCTTTGTAAGTGGATTGTCCAATGCATGAGTAACGAACAACAATAGGATATCTATTAGTTAAACGTAAAGGTCTGAGCATCTACAGATACCTACACTGCTAGAAATTCCATCTTCACAAACACCCACAATCACTAGTAGAGAAATACAAGGATATAAACTTATAGAGAAGGGGTGAAAAAAGTTGATTCCAAACCGTATAGCTAGAAACAATTTTTAATTGAAGATGAGATCTAGCCTGTGGCCACCAAAGGATTACTATACAAACGAGTAATAGAGGCAGAGGCCATCGGTTAAAGTCCTTAGAGATGAAAATGGCATTAGCAGGAACAAGGTACTAAAATGCAGTTGTTGACTACCGAATTTCATGATAAGATTCACGCCCCATATTACTTTCTGAAAAAAAGGTGGGTAAACAAGCACACTGAACATTTGCGAATGGGGCCTGTATTTGCAGAAAAATAGAGGCAATAGGAGAAAGAACATAAAAGACTAAGGTGAAATCAATTCACAATTTAATAGTAAGGAAATTTGAAGAGATGTAGCATTCGGTAAATATTTTTGAAATTGCACCACCATTAGCAGCAACGAGTTAAGTTACATCCATGACATCAAGACCATTACCACATCGTGTACCATATTATTATACCCTGGATGATAGTGAGATACCAGAGAGCACGACCTAGGGAAGGTTCCACTTCTTTATGAAACATATGGAACTTTGGAGGATTTTAATTAATATCATAACCTTCTTTCTAGATTTCTTACAAACGTTAAATGACGCCAAGATTATAAATTTCAAAGAAAATCGTTATACTACACATTAGAAACCTTTACCTCAGTGAAGTACATTATTAAAGAACTGCATATAGAAAAATAAAAAAGCATAGCAATCATGACTGAACAGCTTAGCAAAACTAACCTCTGGAAGCTCAGTGTCAGGCGGGCGATCCATAAACGGGACACTTGGAGCATGCTGTAATTTTGAAAGGTAGTCAAGAAGCTTTGATCTAATGTCTTCCAACATGGATCGTGAGTTCTTGTTTTCCATGTTGCTGGGAGCCACATGAAGTGTATAGTCAGGACCAAAGTACTCAAAATACTCATGCTGTGGCATCCTATCATCAAGCTCCATCCCCAGGGCAACCCCAGTCTGTCAATTAAATCAGCGGTTTATCAGACTATTAGAGAGCCATGCATTCAAAAATAGCGCTGAGTAATAAAATAACCTTCTCATGATCAGCAACAGAGACACGAAAAAATTAATTATGTAATGATTTACAAAATCGCAGCATCAGAAGCTTAAGCTGTGCAAGAAAGATTACAATATTTCCAATAAAAAGGGACATTCATGCCATTATACCAATTATAAAATGGCAATTCAATGTGCTAAATAATCACAACAATAAAAGGCTTCACAACATCTCACAAACAGACACAGGTATATATCATGTGAGCTATAAAAATAGCCATTGTCAATTAAAACCGTAAACACGCAACATGCAAAACATATATGATCTGTAAAGCATAACGTGAAGCATATCAAATGCATACTCTTAGTACTTGTATAACTTACGGTTAATGAACAACATATAAAACTTATTGAATTCGTAAATATATAAGGAGTATGGCTTATGTTAAATCAAATAAGGTAGACAATTGATGGACTAGCAAGCAGGAGCCATCCTGGAAAGGCAGAGACTCTGGATACGGGTAATATCCTTCAATAGATTAATTGTATTTTATATATTTCCTTAGCCTTCGATAAATATACTACGGAGTATTAAATATGCGTCAATAGTGTCTGTGATATTTAAGCTCCCGCTCACTTTCTCTGGCAATCTGCTCTTCCAATTCAAACAGGACTCATATCCACGACCAAAACACTAATACTTCCCATAGTTTATGATTGACAGACGCTCTGCCCCTGACCCCACACACACACAAGCACGTCACAGAACAAAAAAAACAAAAGAGAACATACCTCATAGCACCAACAACGAGCCACATTTCTTATCGTATATCCACCTCCACCGAGCAACAATAGTGGTACATTGAATGACCTCATATACTTGACACACTCTGCATGACCTCGGATGGAGAGGTTGAAACATCCCAATCTATCACCAGACAGAGAATCAGCACCACATTGCAGAACCACCGCCCCAGGTTTGAAAACCTCCATCACTTTCCCCATAATGGGCTTAAACAAGGACTGATAGCTCTCGTCATCAATTCCATCATCTAGTGGCACATTGAGAGAGTAATATTTCCCCTTTCCATAACCAACATCAAGGATGTCTCCAGTACCAGGAAAGTAGTCCCCAAACTTATGGAAAGACACTGTCATGACTCTATCTGTAGTATAAAAGGCCTCTTCCACACCGTCGCCATGATGAATATCAATATCCACATACAAGACCCGCTGCAACATCAAATGATAAAATTATGACTATAAGTGAAGTTATATCAGTAAGATATGGGATAAAGAAGACTTGTGAATACTAGAAATGTGTATGAAACAAAGAAAGTAAAAAGTTCCTGTTTCAAAAGTTCCAAGCTTTCCTTTTTATGTATGTCATTCGTTGCCTTCATGATTTGTCACCACACATCTTTCCTTAATGTCCAATTTTGCTACACATGTTATAATTTCTCCTTAATTTTGTACCCAACCAAGTAACAACTTTACGATTGATCAGATTGAAGTTCGTTAATCACAAACTTAAATGCTGCATCCAAGATGGATGTTGCAAGGCATGACAGTGCATACAGTAGGCACTTATGGATCTAGTTAGTCGGCCCTTGAAAATATACATGAATGCCAAAAGAAGACTTTAAAGCATATGTGACTGCCGCCGCATTCTATATATAACCCCCCTCAATGGCAACGTTATTTATGGCTTGAAACAAAATAAGGCGAGACATTATTTGTCGAACCGGGGGAAGATATCTCAACTAGCCAACTATTCAACTTCCATCAAAAATAACAAACTCCCATTAGAGTGCATACTATTCTCTGACACAAGATGGAAATTCACCTAATGTAAGACGTAACTGCCCAATCAACAGGGATAAAATAAACCAGCATTTAAACTTCACAAGGCATTTGCAGTAAAATTGGTTACTCCAAAGAACTCTATTTAACAAAGCTCCAAAATTGACTAAACAAAAAAAATAACAATTAGCATAAAATGCGGATGTTAATTAGCATCAAGTGTTCTCACCTGGTGCACTTTGAGAAGTTCCAAAATTGATAATACAATGTCATTTACGTAGCAGAAACCCGATGCCTCGCACTTTTTCGCATGATGCAAGCCACCAGCCCAGTTAATAGCAATGTCACAATATTCGTGATTCAATTTCACGGCACCACCAACTGAACCTCCAGCATAAGTTTGACAAAAAGAGTAAAGCCCATCAAACACGGGACAATCTTCACCGACATTGAATCTTTTCAATTGCCTCAACTGATCTTGTTGAGTTTCTGGGGTAATGCTCCGAAGGAAGGCCACGTAATCATCTGCGTGAAACCTGCACAGATCTCTATCTCTGGCAGGGACCGGCTTAAACACTTGCATATGTTGAAGCAGGCCATAATGAGCTAAGAGAGCATGTGTCATACGAATTCTATGTGGTTTCATGGGGTGGCCTTGTCCATAGTAATAGTTTCCGACTTCTGGGTCATAAAAATACGACACTTTGCGTTTCACCCCATCTGGCCCTGACGGTAGTGAATTACCACCTAACTCCATCGCCTAACACCTTAACAGACAAGTCAAATTCCCTGACAAAAAACAGTTCACTAAACATCAACTTCCGAAATATTAAAAGGCACCAAAGATACCAACTTGTACCCGTTTTTCTCACAAAAGACAAGAGTAACAAACTTGACAACCAAGCAAAATAGCACGAAAACATCAATATGAATCGAAAACAGACGACAAACTCAATAATTCATCCATATCCAACCAAGCAAGTGCGCAACACTGGGGAACAAATTGCACATAGTAATATTCTCCGAGTCAAACCCTAAAACTTGAATCGTTTAAAGTGCGATATCTTACAGACTCCCACCCATATATCTCTAAAAGTATGTCTCTTGTGAGACCGTCACCCACTAACTTAGTGTGAGACCTAGAATAACAAACAGAAACAAAATTGTTTTAACAAAAAACTAATCGATTTATTGTCAGACCTCTCACATGAGAATTTTTGTATCTCGAGTCGTTCTAAAGTATGAAACCTTACGCTTTTACACGTGGGTACACAGAAAACTGTACCTTCAAAACAACACTACAACCAGACCAATTACCTCAATAAATTTATCGACAGACCGTCTCACACGAAAACTTGTGCATCACAAATCGTTTCAAAATACGAAATCAGGTTCAACCAAACAACCACCTCATCAACCAACAAAACATGTCCAAAAATCACTAACAAATCACACATAGCAAACAACGATTAATCAAAACGATACGAAAACATCGTCGTCGACATCCGAAAACAACGAAAGAAACTCAAATAAAAAACAAAAGGCATAATAACAATTAAAACAACAAAATTAAAGATAACAAGATTCAAATTAGAACGTAGTATAAGAGAGATAAAGTAATTACCGAGAATTAATATGGTGGTTTGAGCAAATTAAAGGTTGAATTAAATTGATGAAATTTCTAGGGTTTTGGTGGGGTGGTGTTTTTTCTAGCGATTTTTAGGAAGAAGTGACAAGTTTGTTGTATTGAGGGAGGAAGGGTGTTCTGTTTTACTTGAATGAATGTTTGATGGGAGATTTGGGATTTTGAGGGGCTTTTGAGATTGAGATTTTTGTAATAAGGGCCAATCAAGTTTATCCGATGTTGACGATGTATTTGTAACTAAAATATGGACACGTTGACGGGAGATTTATAATTGAAATATGGAAATATTGAATATGGGAATGTTGGAAGGGATGTTTATATTATTTGAATATGGAAATGCTTAAATGTATGAGATTTTTAATTCCTACTTTTTTGAAACATTGTCGATATTTGAAGCTTTCGATAGTTAAATATGACTATAATGTGCGATTTTTATAGGAGTATTTCTAGGGTGAGATTAACTCATATAATAAGATAACATAAGGTATAGTGTTTAAACATATTTACATTTTCTTAGACAACCCCACTAAAATAATGGCTGAAATTACATGAGATAATAGGAACGGTGATAATACGATAGAAAATAAGACAACAAAAACACATATCCCCCATTTTCTACAAGTTATGGAGCACATATACAATTGGACTAATTAAGACTCGTCCATACAAGACTCCTCCATACGCAATAAGCTAAACATGACCACGTCTCGAGTCTGTCCCTTCAATTTCCAATACTTCCTCAAAACACCTTCCTTAACAAACCCAGCCTTGTACAACACCTTTTGCGACCCTACATTATCCACATCAACAAGAGCCTGGACCCTCTCCAACTCGGGCCGTTCCTCGAAGATTGTCGAACAGACCATCTTGACTGCCCAAGTGGCAATTCCTCGACCCCAATACCGTGTTGCCAATACGTACCCCAACTCGGCCCTACACGTATCAATATTATTTCCTACGTTTTTAGTAACCGTGATAGCACCAATGACCTTGTTATTTAGACATATTACTTTGTAGTATGGATGGTTTATGACATTGTTGGTTATATAGTCAATTACTTGATCCTTTGATGTGTAGGCATCCCAGGCACAAAATCGTGCCACATTATTGTCCGACGCCCATACCATTAGATCGTCCACGTCTGTGACCGAATCGAATTGTCGTAGCGAGAGGTTCGAGTAGAGATAATGTTGATCATCTTGGCTCAACATTTCCAGTAAGAAAAATGTGATTGAATTGGGGTCTCTGGTAATTGTTTGGGTTAATTAAAAGGGAAATATAGTGCACACAACTAGAGTACACAAGCTTCTGAGTTTCAGTTGGTAATATATATAGCAAATCGTAAATGACCTTATTTGCCTGTAGAAATTGAGTAATTCTACGGTGAGGCCGTCTCACCGTATAAGACATCATTAATCCTAATCATCATATTTGGAGTGACTCCTCAAATTATAAAAAAAACTCAAAATAACGTTTCATTCATTGTTACACAGTTTTTGCTCAACCAAACTAGAAATTCTCATCTCCAAATCAATCGATTTCGAAACTCGAAATCCCGGAACATAAACTGACATGCATTGCTCCAATATTAATCAACCTTCATCGATTACCACCGCCATCGTCGTCGCCAGAATCCTTACTTTTCGACACAAACACCTTATTTCCACCCCAATTTACGATTTAGTACATTGGCAGCGCACACCGACAGAAGTAGGTGGCGCGTGGTGGCGAGTGTAGTGGTGGAGTTGATTAAGTGAAATTAGAATTTTGAGTGAAATTAGGGTTAGAAATTGGGGGAAAATTGATGAAATTAGGGTTGTGAAGAAAGATTTGAGTAATTCATTGATTGATTGAATTGGAGGGATCGATGGGGTTGGTTATTGTTTGGGAATTTCATCAGGAGTGGGCTGGAGGAAGGTGAGCAAGTGAGAAGCTGATAGACGACTTAGTTAAGGCGTAATCAAGTTTAAAATAGGTGAGTTGATTTTTGAGTTACGTTTGAAATAGCACACTTATTTTATTCGTGATTTTATATCTGAATAGAAGTTACCTTACAAGTATAATACCGTTATTTTTGAAATTTTGATTGGTTATTTTTCACTATCGTTATTTTTGACAAACAAGGTAGAAATAACAATAGAGAAAAAAAGACGTACGATCATTGCATAATTGGTAATCAAAAAGTGATCAGTTGAGCAAATTAACAAATAAGAGATAAATATAGGGTTGAGACGAATTAAATTTTTGGGTTCAAATTGAGAATTTTTTTCTTTTTGTTTATCTTGCAAAAAATTATTGTTATTTTTTAATACAATGACGTTACGTTTAATCTGTAACAAAATTACTTTTGAAATATAGCAAAGTTATTTTTCAATTTTGAATTTAGGTTACATTTCAAAAACAATCTACTTACTTTTGAACGTGTCTCATACGATGAGACAGCCTTATCATAGAATTTGTAGTAGAAATATAGAGGGGTGTAGATCTCGATAATTATACTGTTGTTAGAGTATATACGAATGAGTAAGTCTTGTGTGCGACCGTCGTAGCCTTTTCGTGATAAAAAGTAGGTAAATATACCTATTTTAAGGTTTAAAGTGACCACACTTTAAGCTTAAAGTAAGTACCTTACCCCTTAAAATAGGTATTTTTGTCACGAAAAAAGCCGTCGTACCCGTACGATGGTCTCATATGAGCATTTGTGAGCAATCTTTACTGACCTTAGGATTATTTGAAATTTACTACTTATTATAATCAACTTTTTACAAGTCGCTATTTAATACTCCCTATTATGTCACTTTATTTACAAATTGCTACCAAAAATATAATTTTGATCAGTTTTAAGTCATTCTTGATCAATTTGGATCAATATATTCATTTTGTTAGCTGTAAAGATACACAAAACATTGCAACAAAGATCTAAAATCAATAAAACTGGCTCGAAATCACTTAAATGGATGACCGAATTTGCATTTTTGGTAGCAATTTGTAAACAAAGTGGAAGCGGTAAGTTTTAGAATTGGAAGAAGTAATAATTAAAATCGATAAAAGTACTAAAATAAAAATTTAACAAAAATAGTCTCTCTCTCTAGCTTTTTTCTCTTCCAAAAAAACCCCCAAAAAACCCTTCTTCCCTTTTTTGGTGCTGCCGCCACCCCTCCAACCACTACCCTCTCTCCCTTTTCCCCACCACCTCCACCACCGACGATGTGGTCATTT
>JAUEKU010177220.1:0-10631 GCA_032274805.1 Gypsophila paniculata | reverse complement strand
CACAAAATTGTACTCTGCATACACAAATACATTATGATAGATACAGAAACTTAAAACCCGGATACACAAAAAACGTCAAAGGATACACAAAATTATGATCCGAATACACGAAAAAACATTAACAATTCAAACAAATTAAACTTAATTATGTAACAATGGACCTGCATAATCCAAAAACAAAAAATCTGACTTCGACAACTTCGAAGCATCACCAGTTAACATACTAAATGGTGGTACAACAAATTGAAACCCCAATTTGTTACTTCAAATCTCAACTTACTCCCACGAGAGTTTCACCGCCACCGAACAAAACTTTTAGATCCACGCTCAAACCATTATTTTCCTGAATTACACTGTTGTTGCAACATTTTTTTCATAATATTCAATTAAACGTTCTACATTATAGTTATGAACATCACGAAAGATGTGTTTTTTGCCTTCTTCGGCGTCGCAAAATGACAAGGTGTCGCCATCCCAGGACAAGACTCACGATAGGAGGAAAGTTATTGGAAAACCATTCGACAAACTAATTGACTTATATGAGGAGGTAAACAACATCAACAAAATTACCCAACCCTTTGTTAAAAAAAAATACATCCTAGACAACTAATTAAATCTTAACACGAAGATGGAAAAGCAAAAGTATACAACATATTTGAACAATGTATTGGGAAATAATACTACTTCAAGGTCAAGATAGGGATATAAAAAAATTCAATAATGAGAAAGAGCTGAAAGGAATGAAAATAATGACAACGTACGAAGCCAAAGATAGGGCAACAATGGAAGAACAAAACCAAGCAAAGGTAAAAACCCAACCACAACAACAAAATGCCATAGTACATGTTCAAATAAAAACCTAACTATGTTATTATGAAACAAATAAATACAAGACGATTACGCAACGTGCAGTAGCAACTTACAAAAGAAACAAAAAAAGAAGAGCAAGAGAAAAACGACAACAGGGTAAGCTCCAAAATAAATACAACTAATATGTCATAAAAAAATACATATAGTTACAAACAAAAAAACAACACACAAAAGGCTTTAAAAAAATCAGAATATCGCAAGAGAACCAAAAACAAAATCGAACTTATATAGTGAAACCAAAAGCAAATTACACTTAAAGTCTTTGACCAAAAAAAAGAACAGTTACGGACCTTGAAGACTTATTAAGACTACTTTAACACAATAAAATATACCAGGTAAAACACAAAAATTATGACGACAATAAATTACACCATTAAACAACATCTAATAACCAAAATTGAACTCAAACAACACAATACAAATAGAAAAAACAGTTACACAAGCACAAATTAAAACTCATAAAGATAAATATTAATTGCTACATTTATTGATTAAAGAAATAGCAAAAAATAAACCGAAAAGTCACCAGAAAAACAATTAAGTCCATAGAAAAATAATTAAGTCCATAAATTGTTCAGATGCAAAGGAATCCTAATGATCAGCAAGTGTAACCGACAAAATCAAACAACAACCGAAAACTAAGAAAATAGAAAAGCAGAAACGCAGAAAACCAAAAGATAAACAAAAAAAACAATAGTTCCAGCAAACCAAAACAACAAACATGAGTCTTTTAACAACAAATATTGCGCAGCTGACACCCTCCAAGAACATATACGAAATAACAGCAAGGGTCACTCGAATGTGGGAAGTATCAACAAACGAGAATGAAAAACCGTACTCGCTAGACATGGTTTTGTTAGATCATCAGGTAACATATTCAAATTGCAAACATTGACAATGAACTACTCAAATTACTATGGAGTACTTTTCTTATTCTCGAATAAACATATTTACCATACAGTTTAACCATTAGAACTTTACTTTACGCCTTATGCATATGCAATTATATCAGAAATTTATATTGTCCACTTTCACATATGAATATCGTATACTAAGTACACTTTCAAAAAATGCTAACAGTGGGACCACATCCCAGCTACAATCCCAAGATGGTTGATCGACCATTACAAAGATAATCTAAAGGAAGACAAAATTTACAAATTAAAGCACTTCGAAATGGCAGCAAACGCACAGTCCTACCGTCCTGTTAACACAACAAACATCATCAAATGCTTGACATTTACTTCAATTGTGGAAGACTACCAAAATATACAAATACCCAAGCACAAATTTGAATTCCACCAACTAGACAACCTTGCCGAAAACAACCTTAAGTAAAAGAATATTACATGTAAATGTTGTGTCAACCTTTCTTAGTTTCAATTTGTCGGAAATCACCTCCAAGAACAATGGCCTTTCCCCCAAAACATTATCTTTTGTTGTTGGGTCCTCAAGGTGCATAATATCTCTAAATGCCTGTCGACAGCCTCAAAAGCATACCTATTAACCATTGGCGCTTCATCCGATATATTTAAACTTGTTTGTCTATTCAATTGTGCGAGTTTTGTTCCTTGTTAAATTATGCAGCTTGTAGTATCAGTTAGGTTCAATGGTATTGCAAAACTTGAATGGGTCGTGCAGCCAGCTATCAACAGCAATGCGGCTATACTCGATGATGCCACAACTATAACTACATGACCTTCTGATCTCAAGCGAGAAATCATGGTCTTCCATAGATAAGTTGTTCTGGTGCCTCCACTACCGTACATAAAGTAAACACCACCTTTTTTATATGCATTACCTCCATCACATCGTCAAAGACTGCCTTTTGTTTATCATTCATACCCGCTTGCATTTGATCCGCTTGCAACAACATACTTTGTTCGTCATAGTCGCGCTCCTCCATTAGTAGTCTGCTGTTCGTCATTTTCAATAGCAAGTAATCAGGGATCGGGAAGTCTGAGAATTGTTTTAGTACACGGTTATTTCGGTTAAGAATCATTTCAATCTCATGTAAAGCGTAATTTTTAATTTGTTCTTCCGTAAACATTGAATCCTAATCTCCCATTCTTCTATGTTGTCGAGGTAAGATGTCGTCCGAAAGTTTCTCCTAATGAGCCCGCCACGACGCATTCGAGTTTGAAACTTCACATAATAACAACAATGTTGCAAAGAGCTCCCGTAATAAGCGTGTCGTAGACCACGTTGCTGCTTCATTTGAAGCTAAATTCCATTCATCATCTTTGTCTAGAAGACCCAATGCGGTGCAAGCGGCTTTCAACGTTGGATGGATAAAACCAACTATTGTTCTTATACCGACGTAACTGGTGGCTCTTTTTACTATATCCAGTAGAAGTCTCAGGTAATATAACTCACCTGAGTTGGGTGGTGCAAAGTAGATCCGACCAATTGTCATAAACTTTTGTCTCCTTTTCCAATATTTTTCCTTTTTCACCTTAACACATTGCGTTGGGAAGTAAGCATATATTAGGTCGCGAGCGTTCGTGTTCTCTGTGTTTGTAACCATCCATTCTATGAGGATCGTTTTTGCTTGGCCGGCTTTTTCCACGACATCGATCTTTCGGTGGCTCGTCGTCATCAAACATGATTTCTTGCTATTCAAAGTGGAAAATTAATCTCTGTATAGGTGGTTGTTTGTATTGGATCTTAAAAGCGAACATACGCCAGCAAGCTTCAGATGCAGATACATATCTACAGCACAAAAATTTCCCTATCTCGTCAATTGGTTTCCCTAATGAGTCCCCTCCAATTTGTTCGACACTGGAAAGTGCCATGTCGGGGCCCTTGGACATATATTTAAATAGGTACTAGTTCGATCTGGCTTATTACACCATTCTAAATTCAAATGAGCAGCATACTTGACCAGCAAGTCAATGTTGTACGGAACAATGAATCTGTTATCGATGGTGTGGCCTATCTTTTCACATGTTCGACCATTGTTGCGCCTGCGGTATATTGGGTACCCGTCTTCACCAACTATTGTTTCATTATAGAATTTTCTTGGGTAGTACTTTGTGCATTTCCATCAGCCATACATGGAGAATTGTAGTTCATTTGTCCGCATGGGCCATGGACCATGTACTGCATCACCACCTCAAACCCAATTAGGTCTACCTCTTTGTCTGGTATCTCAGTGCTGATAAAGTTGTCTATATCTAGCAGGTCTTTTAGCTTGTCAGAAAGGTGTAGGAATAGGCAAATGTCAGCATGAGGCAGCCCTCTTTTTTGAAACTCAATTGTGTATATTACTACATCAAAATCAAGACGTTCAAGTTTAGCAAATTTAAGCGTCTGGAAGTGTTTTAATAAAAAAAAGTTAATTGCAATAAAAACAACCTACTAGTACTCTCCCGAAGAAAATTTCCTTTGTTAGATCATGAATTAATTCATCGTACTAAATGGAGAAATTCAACAAGAGCCTATTCTGTCAAGGATGGCTATGAATGGCTTCGACCAAACAGCTTCAAGGTCCCTACTATGGACCTGATTTGGAGTAACTTATCTATCTCTAAACATAGGTTCATAGCATGGCTTATATATAAAAGAAGATTGCTTAATTACAAGGGACAGAATGAAAGCTTGGAGATTAACTGTGGATGAGCTATGCCTGATTTGTGGAGACAATGAGGAGAATCATGACCATTTGTTCTTTGCTTGTTGCTACAGCTCAGAGTGTCTGACCCAATTGGAGACCGGATTGAGAATAAGTCTGCCTAGAACCAGTTTGTTCGAATGGTGGCAGGGTAGAAGGTTTAAATCAAGATTGATCTACCATATATGGTGGGTCAGGAACAAGTGTGCTCACGATCTTGTGCTGTTGCATCCCAACGCTATTTGCTTGAAATTGAGAGGTAGACTAAGATGAGAATCAACCTTTGGCTACCAAGACAAATTAGGACTCGTCATGAAATGTTTATTCAGAGTTTGTCCTAGTAGCTAGATATGTAATGTGAACGTTGTATCGTACTTTTGGCTGAATTAATATACTTACATTTTCACCAAAAAAAAAAAAAAAAATTAACTCATCGAGTTTTGATTTGAAAACTCAAGTTACAATGTCCTGACGATCTTCTGGTTGCTGCCCAGGATTTGCTGATATAAACTCTTTGATCTCAGCCCATTTTGGGTTGCATGTGAAGGTGAGGAATAAATTAGGAGGCCCTGCCCATCGATATATAGCCAACGTGTCTTGGTAGTTTTGAAAAAGGAATCGGAAGCATCCTGGAATGACGCTGGCAAAATCACGCTCTGCCCAAGATATCCCGGCGTTGTATCTTCGGCAGCAACCGCATCAATCAATCCACGCAGGGAGTACTTTCGTATTTCATTTTAATTACGACGGACAAAATTCAAACACGTCTCCTCCACACAGGTAAAAGCGTCAACCATAAAGTGTTTCCTTAACCTCCCACACAGAACATTTATGCCATCAATGAGTTTTTTTATCTTTTCGCCTCTCTTGGAAACGAAATACATAATATTCTCGCATTGTCACAAATGTTCTTTTTTTTCTTATAGTGGTTCCAGCATCATTATATTTTATATCCAGTCTGTAGCCATCTTCTCCGTAGGGGAACATTAACGGGTATTGCATAGCCATGAAATATGAGTGCAATTTTGAAATTTTCTTCACTCCACTTGACCGATTATAGATAACAATATCACTGGAGCAATTCTTTGTGTCACCGCCTTCTACAATGAGAGCTGCAAGTTCATCCGTGCTCGGGAGGATATTGTAGTATCGACAGTTTGATTTTTCCTTTTTGGCAGCAAATATTAAATTGACGGGGTTTGTTGTTAGAAACTTTGCCCACTGACTCCTCCTTCCATAGTACAGCGTCACAAAACTCACAGTTTTCTGTTGGGCAGCCGAAACTCCAGATGTTTGTGAAAACCCTTGTTTTAGGCTCTATTTTACAGGATAATATCACTTACTTCAAACTTGACGCTCATGTTCAATCGTTGATTTTGAGCGGTCAATGTAACCCGTTGTGATCGAGTGCAATGTATACACTCACCACCATCAGCGCAAGTGTCGCAAAAGCAACTTACATCACCTGTAGAAAACAATTAGACACCAAAACACAATTGCTATAGGCTGAAAGGAGGAAGAATAATACGACTTACATCCCTCCTGATCAGACTCATCCGAAGAGGTCGCCTCCGACGATTCCCCAATGGTCTTATTATGTGTTTCTGCAGAAGGGCAATGTTTGGATTTTTTTTTTTAATATTCATTACGAAATTGCAAATCAACAACAAATTAATTTTAGCTCAAAAACCTGTCACAGTGCTAACTAGTCGGATAGAAGATTTGCTTCGTCGCAATCTTGACTAGTTAATGCTTGCACCGACTTTAGTTTTACGTTTGCCCTTTTCTCTCGTCAATAATTTTCCACGACTTGTTATTCCTAACATTAATTTTAATGCCAACATAGTCATCAACAATTGGAATTCAGTGTGCACATTAATATTGCAAACCCTCAACATTAATGTCACATACACCACATCTTATGACATGTTCATTATCTTCAGCTTACGTAGTCGATCTCCATCGAGACGGTCCTGGCTGGTCACTGTTTGCACCGTCTTTTGTTTTGTGTTTCCTCTTATTCCCCGTTGCTACTTTTCCATGGCTTCCTCTTCCTGACGGCAATTTTGCCAGTGACAACATGTTTGTCGTTAATTAGAATTAAGTATGCACATTAAAATTTCTTTTTCACGCTCTAGTACAGTTGTAAGTGGGCAACAAATATTTTGAAGGTCGCGTACCTATCTTGTTCCCTTCAACTTGCGTAGACGATTTCCTACGTCGCTGTCTTGGCTGGTCACTGTTTGCGCCATCTTTAGTTCTATTTTGTCTCTTTTCTTAGTAGCGTCTTCTCCACGTCTTGTCAAACCTATCAGCAATTTTGCCAATGCGCCAACACAATCATCAATAATTGTAGTTCAAGGTGCATTCTTAACAGTTCTAACCATCTACATTAATATCGTGTAGGCTACTTTTGGTAACGTGTACATTGCAAGTTTACAACTTAAGAAATTGTGTTGAAATACCTATCACATTACCTTCAACCTATTTGCCCTCTTTTTTCTGGTCGTTTCTTCCACACGCCTTATCGTACCTAGCATTGCATATACAATTACATCTGTGACCACTGTAAACTACACTATCATATTCATATTTACAATTGAAAAAGTCTTTATGGTGTTCAGATGATAGGACCTTTAGATTGGTAGTCGCCCCGGTTTACAACTTAAGAAATTGAGATGAAAAACATATAACATTATTACCTTAAACTTGAGAAGACGATCTCTGTCTGGAAGGTCCTAGTTCGCCATTGTTTGCGCCATCTGCGGTTCTGTTTTTCCTCTTTTTCCTGGATGATTCTTCAACACGCCTTGCCGTACCTAGCAATGCATATACAATTACATCCGTGACCACTGTAAACTACACTAACAAATGCAAACTTACAATTCAGAAACTATTTATGGTGTTCCGATAGGAGCATACTTTCAGCATGGATAGTCGCACCCCTTAGCTCAGTCTACCGTATTATATTAGAGGATGTACTTTTCTTTGAAATAAGAATAAACCTTCTTATGTGTCTGGTGACTTTGCTTAAATAGGGTTGTTTCATGCCCATTTCGTTTGAAATACCGTAATACGAATGGTAATAGACCAGCGTGAAAAGTGTAGGATCGATATATGTACCATAAAGACTTCCTTTATGTCGTCTTTGCGCAAGTATCCAATTACGTCTTCACCTATTTTGTTTTCCAGTCCACATTTGTGCGCAAGCAATGGCGTCACTTTGATTTGAGCATAGATCACCTGTAACTCTTTTAGTTAGCTTCGTTTGCGCAGATTTTTGTCTCTTTGTAGCAAGTATGCACCTTCTTATGTGCCTTTTGAACTTGCTTATATGGGTTTTTTTCTCGCCGATTTTTGTTGAGACAACGTAGTATGAATGGTAATAGACTTGCGTGAAAAGTGAAGGGTCGAGATCCGTACCAAAGAGACTCCCTTTACGACGGCATTACACAAGTATCCAGCCACGTCGTAATCTTTTTTTTTTTTCCAAACGTCAGTTTGTGTGCCAACAATGTTGTCACTTTAATTTGAGTAGACATTTGTTTCCATTAGTCAGGCAATCGTATTTGTGTGGAGTGTCGTTGACTTAATTTGGCCACCTTTGAATCTATTTTTGCCTAAAATATAAAGCAAAAACCGATGACTTTGGTAACTATATACAACAGTTTTTTTTTTGTTCAAAACCGACACCAAGGCACATTATGATCTTTGAACAGCATTCCCTTTAACCACCATCCTTGAAGATGTAAGATGTTTTTAATATACTACTTTTCTAAAATTCTACAGTTTCAAAGTTCAGGAGAAACCCCAAAGGACAGAAGATGGTAGCTGGTATAACAACCCGACCCACCACGGTCGTAACACACTTCACCTAAGGGTGGAATGCCCACTTTTGGGTCCATTTTGTCCTCACTTAAGCCCAAAAAGCACAAGGCCATGTTACTTAGATGAAGGCTTGAATCTCTTATAAAGATACCAAATCCTATTAAATTCCCCGATGTGGGACCTTTATCTTTAAACCTCATGGGGTGTTACAGTAATATTACATGATATAAGAAATATATAAAATTCATTTTTTAATTATTAATTTTCTGTGATTTAAAATATTAAAATTAAAAAAATTTAATATTTCAAATATAATACTCCCTCCATTCAAGTCCAAACTCATCATTCGACTTTATCACACACATTTTGTAAATTAAATATCTTTAATTTTGTATTATTGAAAAATATAAAAGTTTGATAATATTATTGTAATTCTAGAGACGAATCAAACAAGATCCTACATGACTATATTTACTCTTATAAATTGTCAAGAATAATCGATTTTCTTTTGAATTGTAAATAGTGGATGATGAGTTTGGTCTTGAATGGAGGGAGTACATAAATATTTCTTTAATGATACATCGTTGGCCCAACATGTTAAGCGGATTGCATCGAGTTTGATTTTGACCCTTAGTTAATAGGTAATCTCGAGTTTGGGGCATACGGGTCATATGTCAAAATTTAAGGTTCTTCACCCAAGAAAAAACCTGTCGATCAGAACGGTTCAAAAATTGACAGATCTACTTTTTTTTTTGCTTGGGGGCTGAAAGGATAAAGAGAATTAGTGGAGTGTATATATCTTATAAAGGTAATATTGAATACGGTTGGGTTATACAAGTTACAAATAATTTATCGTGCTTTTTTTTTTTTATCATTTTTAAATGTAAAAAATAAATTTTGTTAAAACTTAACTAGATTGGTTATTAATATTTATTTATATTCATTATGTACCAAAATTTAATTAGATTTAACATATATGTTTTTAAATTGGTAAAAAAAAAAATACCATACCAACTTAAAAGATTAGGGAATTGTCAATCGGTTCGTAAACGATGTCGATGTATACGGGTATACGTACAACTGTACAACATCCGAGATCGTTGACGTAGTTTTAGTATTCTTTTTACTATTGTGTTGAAGAACTTTAGCTAAAATATTGAATTAATTATATTATTATTACATCATGACTAATATACTCAACTTTTTCTATACACTACTTTTTACTTATTTATTCAATTGATATGTTTTAGTAAAACTCTAGAAGCAATCCCGTGATTTTTCATGGGTGTTACATTAGCTTTTAGAGATTTTAATTAGATTTTGAAATTTGTAGAGTTTTGGAGAATTGTAACGATTATGAGTATTTCAGATTTTATTTTTTACGATTTTGGGAAAAACGTTTTCAAATTGCTTTAAGTCATTTTAAATACAAAAAACAATTATGGAGATCTCACAGCCATGCCCACCCCAAGATATAGAGATCGAAAATTATACCCGTCCAATTCAACCATTACCATGTACTTCCACGACTTCTTATACGGGGTACTATTTTTTAAAGTAAATAATTAATGGCAATAAATATAACAATTCCCTCATTTTGATAAATGAACTAATTCAACAATTGAAAATAAAAAACATTAAGTATTATAATATGAGATATGCTCACAAATTACAGCGATTGGCGGGTTCTCTCGTTGTTTCATTCATTTATTTACGAGTAGTGATGCAAAATCTATCTCTATCTTACCCCACCATGCAATCATAACAAGTATTCTTTTATTATTTAGGATTTAAAGTAAATTAAGTTAATATATTTTCTTTGTATAATAATATGACTTGATTCATAATTTTTGATAAAATGAAAAGAGCTCTTGTTGGACCAATAATTTTGTAGAATACCTATCAAATTATATGTGTGCGCAAAGAAAACTGATATTCTAAGTACAATCCTAAAATAAACAATGTGTTATGAGTATGGGTGGACGACGTAGTTATGTCTTACATATTAACGGTATGAAGTTTAATTAATAAGATAGATTATTGGGTTATCACTTTCTTGTATATATTGTCTTCTTGAAGACGATGTAAATTAACAAAATAATATGAACTTCTTTCTCAATGAAATATATATGTCTTTATAAATTCTATCACCGGGATTTTATTCTTAGAAATCTACAAATAATTTGTTAGAAAAAAGGAAGATTTGATAGAAGGAATGGAAGGGTCTTATGGGAGAAGACTTCCAAAAACGTTACTCAATGTTGCAAGATTATTGGTTGTATCAAGAACAAAAAAAACTTCAATCTACATCTATTCAATA
>JAUEKU010177209.1:0-10633 GCA_032274805.1 Gypsophila paniculata | reverse complement strand
AATGCTCACAAATATTGTTAAAATGCTCACGAAATCAAAGATAGTTGTAGTACAACCGGTTGTATAATCCTTTTTTCATTTACATAGGGTGCTAATTGATTGAAGATATTTTAAAAGAAAAAATAGGTTTTATTCAAAAATAAATAAAAAAAAATAGAGTTATTGAGTCACATAAAAGGAGTAATTAACTTGTTCAATTATTCAAACGTGACATTTCACAAAAGAAGAAATTACACCGATATTTCAATTTTGTGATAAGGGATAAATTTTACACTATGAGACCGTTTCACAAAAGACAAACTGATGATTTTATGTATCTATATATATGACTAATTGACTATATCTATTATTCATCTATAACTATGAATGGTCAATTCTTTTCTTTTTTAATGCCCTGCATCATTAATTACGAGTTTATTTTTACTTCGAATTAGATGTGTGAGATTTTTTTGGCTAAAATACAAAGAGTAGCGGGTCATATGGCCCATATGGGTACCAATCAAAGTGATCACGAATTATTGTCGTAGGCATAATTTGTGGTTAAACACAAATTTTTATTTAAGACGAGTTTATCCGTTTTAAGTTTAAGATGAGTTAAGTAGTGTGAATAAAACAAAAACGAAATGCATAATTAAAATAAAACAAATTTTTATTTAAGATGAGTTTATCCGTTTTATTTTTTTATGATTATTAAACTCTTTGTGTTTTTCACTCATTACAAGTTAATTTTGAAAATTGATGTTAATCGATTATTTTGTGTGCGAGGAAAATGTTTCATTTATCTCATTTTCAAAATAAAAAAAGTAAATAAAACGAGTATTAAATTGATAGAAGTATTTCTTGTAATAGTAGTCACCTACATTTAGTCATAAATATCCAATTAAAAGCGGATGACATCTCAAAACATAATTATTCGTAATCGCCGAAGATTATGTATATAAAGTGTGAAGAATATTAACCCACACATGTGAGAGTCCCACATTGATAGTGGAGAAAAGAAATGACTGCTTTATAAGATAAGGGGTTATTCCTCTCGTTACCAATTGGTTTTGGGATGGAACCCTCTTAGGCTTGTAAATGTGGGTCACTTTCCTCCACTCACATGCGGTCCAAGTCTCGGTTTCACATAAAGATATCGAATAGTTTTCTCGATTTTAAGAAATTTGAAAAAGTTTTTTTTTGTAAATTATTACTCCATTATAAAGGTAACCAAATTCGAGTTCTGGTCAGATATGGACCGAGCTTATATGATATTTCGACCCACGGACAAGCGGATTTCGGATAGGTTTACGGGTCAAGCCTTGCAAATTCTTGAATATGTGTTATTCGTGCCCGCTTTTTCTTTGAATCTACGGGACGGACAAGTCGGGTTAAATGAACAAGCTGACTCGTGAACAAACTATACACTATGCACTCCAACACGTGATTTAAAACTATGCATACATTTTGCAAAAGGAAAAAAAAAAAAGCGATTACAATAAAGTAAAGTATTATAAAAGCTATAAAAAGTTGAAAAAAAAAAGCGATTATTATAAAAGCAATCAAGTATTCAAATAATTATGTATGGATTAAATCGTATAAGTGTAGGTCTTTTGTATGCAAGACCGTCCCATAAGACCCATTGTACTCTAAATAAAAATTAATAACAAACTAAGATAATGTAATTATTTACACACGTTGAAATAGTTTGAGAATTTTTAATCATTTACTCTCTCCATTATTTAATACTCGTATATAACTGTTTTGGTTTTACGATGCGAGACCTTGACGTTAATTTTTATAAAAATATATTAATCTCAAAAATATAAAAATTACTTGTGAAAAGAGCTTTTATATAAATGAACATTTAATAATGTATATTCAAATTTTTTTGAATAATATCAAAAAAAGAAATAATAAGTGTTTCGAAATATGAAAAAATTATGTACGACGGAATATAATATTAAAAGATGGAGGTATTGTCCCGTATTGAAGTATTAGAAAATGTAATCGACAATGTTTAATTTGTCACGTGTGATTTAGTCAAGGTGGAGTATCATTCCGAATGATCCCCTACTTTTGCACTTTTATCATCCTCCTGTGGATTGAAAAGCCAACTCACTAGTAACGGATCAGTCAACTATTCCCACCGATCCACTCAATTATTTACAAGCGTTTTATACTCTCTCCGTTTCATTTTTTTCCTTCCATTTACATTTTGGAGTAGAAATAAGGAGAGTTAATTGTGTGGATAAGATTGGTGGAGAAATAAAAGGTAAATTAATAAAGTAGATTGTGTAGTTGATATTGGTGTAAAGTTGACTAAAATGAAAATGGGAGGAAAATAATGGAATTTCCTAAAAAGGAATGTGGGAGGAAAAAAATGAAATGGAGGGAGTATATATATATAGAATTAATTGTTAACTCCTACCTTTTGTAATGTCGAGTTTAAAATCTCTCACCTTTTCTAATTTTTTTAAAAATCTCCCAACTTTTCTAATTTTTTTAAAAATCTCCCACATTTTCTAAACATATCGTTGTTGACTTCCACCAAAAGTAGATTCCGGCCCCAAATTATTCAAAATTTGAAAATTGAGCCCAAATTAATATTTTTATTCTCATTTTATCCTTTCTTTCCTATCATATAACCCCCAATACCTATTTCACTAACCTTCACCTTTAAATCCCCATACCTATTTCACTAACCTTCACCTTTAAATTGTGTTATTTTATGGTGTAATTGGGGTAAATGAAGGAACAAATAAGAAGTGCAATCATTTTTAGGGTAAAAAATTAGGGTTTTATTTTGAGGTAAATGAAAAGGTAGGGGAGGGGGGTAAGTATATGATGGCTTAAGGGCATTTCGGTCATCTAATTTTTTTTTTGTCCTAAAGTAATACAGGTGGTAATATTTAATAAAAGTGTTACAAAATATGTGAAATTTTTAAAAAAATTAGAAAATGTGGGAGAGGTTAAAATCGTGCTTAAAAAAGTGGGAGTTACCAAATGACCCATATATATATACGGTATACCTCATTTATACATCTTTTAGAAAAAAGTTGACCAATAGCTGAGGGTACAAAATAATTGTGTACTTAAAAACTAATTTAAATTAAATGTTAACAATTGAAAGGATCACCTAGAAATACAAATATTAGGTGTTTCGGGTGAAAATTCGAGTTAAACACCCAAACACAAGATTAAGTAAGTAATCAATCGATGGCTCTGCCATGTTTGCTGGTCCTCAGATCAAACCTATTAGTGGCAATATAATGGCTCATGCTTCCACTACGAGGTCAGTAATCCAAAGTTCGGGATGGATTGGTGTGGTTCCGCTACGCCTAGGACACCAGAATATCGAACCACGAACTAAGAAAGGCATGAGAAAAAAAGCATATTTGCTAATGATTGTGAGGCCCCAATTCGTGATTGGAGGGGACACCAAAGGCCTCCGCCCTTCCATCCCTTGGATAGATAGAGAGCGAGGGCAGGGCTTTTGGTTATTTCATGTTGTCAAATAGTTTACCAATGGTTTTTTCGTAAATATACTCGCAGGAAGTGAGAAATGACTAATAAATTTTGAACTCAACCGACAATATCGATGTTCTGTCGCTAAACCTTGAATATGACCGCGAAATTTAGGACAATGTATGGGATGAAGGGATCATGGACTAGGCTATGAGATCAGAAATCGACGTTATAGTAATTGAAATTAATCCGAAGTCTACAATTATTTTGCACAGATGGTCACCCGTTCTAAGCAAGATCGGTTCCCCAACGACATCTCGAGAACTTCTCCTTGACCTTATTCTCCATACTAAAAAGAACGAGAAAGTCAATCCCTTAGCAATATCATGTTGATGAAGTTGGCTCCGCTTCTGTTGCTTGTTCAGCTTCCGCTGATGGCGCAGAAGCAGAAGCCTCGGGTTTAGGCTCCTTATTATCCTTAGGAGGGGAGACGGGTTTCTTTTCAGCATCACCAGAGGGTTTATTATTTTCGGGGTCTTTCTTGTCAGAGGTTGCGGTGGTAGAATCCTTTTTGTCGTCTTTATTACCAGTAACTTTCGCGTCTTTCCCATCCTTGTCTTTCTCTCCATTCTTGCCTTCTTTTTTGTCCTTGTCGTCCTTCGGTGGAGGAGGCATCATGTGAGGTGGCGGGGTTTGCTTCAGCTTCAGAACAATGTGACGCATTCGTGACAGATCAGTGGGTTTCCCAGGCTTAGGGCCCTGAATAACCACGACTGAAGGCTTCTTTTTGTCGATGTCTTTCTTTCCCCGCTTCTCGAGGTTTGGAACCTCGCGAGGGATTATCTCAGCAATCGCTTTCCAGTAGTGTTTGTGAGCCTCTTTGTGGAACTTCTCTTGATTTATCAAGTAAAGCTTCAAACAAAAAAAAAACGATTCAATTATCGAAAGCTCAGTTATTAATTCATCTTGAAAGTTGATGAGGCAAAGTTTACCTTCTCCCTTTCTCTGTTCTGTGTCCTTGTAGTCTCGCAGTTGAGCTTTCGTTTCTCGTAGAACGACCTTTTGTATTCGTCAGCTTCGTTGATTATCTGCTGCCTCATTTCTTTCTCCAACTTCTCCTTTGCTTCAAGGTGAAGAGCATTCTGTCTGCACAAGTCAGAAAACTTTGTGTGTAAGAACTAAATCGTCTGTCTACGTCTTATGTTACTTTAACTCGGCTACAAATGTTGGGACTGGGAGTATTGGGCATGACACGACTGCTTATGAAAAAAAATGTTTGAAGACGTGACATGCCACCAAAGTGAAGTGTCTAGCTACCACACATACGCTGTCCGCTTTTAGAAAACAGATCATATGATACGTAATATAACAACGTCGTCTGATCGGCTCAAAAGATTCATGATAATGAACGAGGTAAGGAGGGCAGATGTACGTATACAACGAGGCCATTTAACTTCCAATATCAGAGAGGAGGAATGAGAAACATACCTGCGCCACTCACGGTAGGCAGCGCCTTCCTCAGGCGCCATCTGAGACGGGGGAGGGAGGACCGCGCCATCATCATCAGCAGAAGCAAAGATGCCTTCATCCAACACCTGACGTTGTTCCTCATTGGTGTTCGTTATGTCACCTTCCTCAAATGTCGCTGGTGGCGCGTATCCTTCCTGGTCAGGAGGAAAGCCATACGCACCAACAGAAGGGTCGTCGTTGGCAACGACATTGGCATAATTCGGATCATAGCCGGCCTCGTCGGTGTCGAACATTGACATTGTGGTGGTGGTGGTGATGTAGATGCTACTTGTGTGTTTGGATCCTAGAATGTCTCACTTGATGTTATGTTGTTATGTAATTGTGTGACTTTTGTTTTGAGATGTGAAAATGTGCGCAATTTTTGTGTTATAATTTAAAGATGTCATTTGTGGTTTTGACTTTCTCACTTTCTCTTTTTCCTTATTTTTTTTAGTACAAACCTGCGGAAAAATACGGTTTTATATAATTCATTTTTATTTATAATTTAACAATTTATTTAATATACTTTTTATTTATTATTAGGACAACTCTTTTTAATAAGACTTGCAATATATTTTAGTGGTCGTTGCCACGTTTTTGAATTCTTTGAGGCATGCAATATTTGTATAGGTTACATTAATGGAGCTCGATGCATTTTAATGATGTAATTCGAGATATTTATTTTAACAGTACAATAATTGTAAAAATTATGTTTATAGTGTATTATAGAAATATTAATATAAAAAAAAAAAAGTGTTTTAGCACAAAGTCTTGAGAAGACGAATTCTAAGAACATTTTTTTTTCTCTAATTACCTACTTCGTATCTATTATGCCCTCATTAATTGACAGTTTTATAACTTAAACGTTAAAATGAAAGACGATCTTTCATAAAACTTACTCGTGTTGTAAAGGGTTAATAACTCTTAGATTTTTGCATTATTATTTGTTCAGGTTTCCTAACGCGTAACCATTAATGATTCAAGTAACTTATTAGGAAAGAATTTAACGAAAAATTCGAAATTTAATGATTTTTGCGATTTCCAACCCAAAATTTTTTCTTAATATATTTCCTTCCATATATCATTAACGGGTTCATTGGACACACATTTAAAAAACCGACCCACAAAACACCCATAGAACCCTTCTTCAAATCCTCGTAGAAAAGCGTGTAAATTGGGAGTTTTAAAAAATTTGGGCGGGCCAATTCATGCAAAAATGGACACTGAAAAGTCATCCCAAAATCTCCCCCAATTTTTCAAAACCCTAAAACCTAAATCACCCTCAATTCCCCCAAAATTCAATCCAAATTACTCTGTTAATTCACAATTCAACTCCCCGAATCAATTCAAAAGCCAAATGGGTGATCAAATTCATCATAAAGTTAGTGAATTGGGTACTGTAGGAGCAATTGATCGCGAATTTAATGTGATTAATAAAACCCTAATTCATGAATCATCCCCAAATTTGGGGGAATGTAGTTCAAGTGGTTCAATTGGTGTGTTTAATAATGCCCAGAAAAAAATTGGGGAGAAAAGCGGTGTAATTGTTTTGAAAGATGATGAATTTGATGGTGGTTTTGATGATGATTGTGTTTTTGTGAAGAAAGAGATGATTAAGTCGTCGTCGTCGTCGTCGTCGTTGTCGCCGCCTTCGGGAAAGAATAAGAACGACCCAATTTGTGTTGACGAGTATGTTGATGAGAAAAAGTTGGTTAATTTTGCTAAGAGTCAGTCAAATTTTGCTAATAATTTGGTACATTGTGTTGATTATTATGATTTTGGTGATGATGATGATGATGTTAAGATTATTGGTTCGACACCGTCTTCTAAGATGAATAAGAATAAGAGGGGTGGCTGTAGTGGTGGTGTATCGGTTGTTGAATTGGGGGAGTCATCAGGGACCAAGAAGGGGGTAAATGAGTGTGATGTTATCGATATCGACGACTCTGATGCGTGTGAACTGTCGTTTCTCTGTGACATTTGTGCTGATACTAAGCCTAGGTATGAGTGGTTTACGATAAAGGGTTGTTCTCATTCGTATTGTGAGGATTGTATGAAGAATTACGTTGCTTCGAAGCTGCAAGATGGTGTTTCTATAGTAGGTTGTCCGGTTCCTGACTGTGGTGGGGTGCTGGAGCCGGAGTATTGTCGAGAGATACTCCCTAATGAGGTGTTTGAGAGATGGGGGAACTTGTTGTGTGAGTCGGTTTTACTTGCGTCACAGAAGTTTTATTGCCCGTTTAAGGACTGCTCGGCCTTGTTGCTTGATGATGGAGCTGAGAGTGTGACGCAGTGTGAGTGTCCGAGTTGCTTTAGATTGTTTTGCGCGCAGTGTAAGGTTGGGTGGCATGCTGGGATCGAGTGTTCAGAGTTTCAGAAACTGAGTAAGGACGAGCGAGAGAAGGAGGATCTTATGTTGAGGAAATTGGCCGCGGACAAGAAGTGGCAACGGTGTCCCGTTTGCAAGTTCTATGTCGAGAAATCTGAAGGTTGCCTTTATATAAAATGCAGGTAGATTGCTGTTGTCGCTTTTCTCTGCCTTGCTTTCGTTTAACTTTGCTGTCTCATTTGGTTCGGATTCCTGGACAAAAAGACCATAAATTGTTTGGTCATTACTGATAAAGTTGCATCCTATATCAAATGTCTTTGAAACTTCAGTTCTCTTTGCTGCTTTCATACCCAATACGAGTAGCTTATAGCTCCCCTTGTTTAGGAAATTAGCGGCTATGTACTAAGACTCGTTTAGCAGTATGTGACATGCGTCTGAATCCAACTGTCCGTCTCGGCTATCTTTTGAAAATTCCTTATGTTTCTAGGCTAAATGTCCATCTGTCTCATCAATGTCTGAGTGTCGAATGCGACGTGGGTACGATGTACGAAGGATAATATGAAATGTGGGCCTAACATAATGTTTGGCCAAACTCTTTTTTTCGATCCTTTCAAGCTTTCATATTGCACTTCAAAATTCAAATGCTTGTTTATTTGTGTTTCCGGTTTTTTCCTTCTTCATACATTCTGGTATGTTATTTGGAGACGTAATATACCCTTAAGACATGTGATCACAGTTTAAGTTATAAGATCATGTTAGAGACCGACTTCATGCTCCCCTTTGGAGTGTAATGCTTTAATTTCTTTTAATGAGTAAAGCCAAAACTGATGAGCTAGAGACCGAGTCTTCCTCACTTTACTTCGATATCATTTTATTTTAATTGTTCCGTCTTGATTATTCTGTACTAAATTATCATCCCATTTCTTGAAAAGTAGATGGTTCAAGTTTTCAACAAAATGGTAATTTAGTATTTCCTGTCCTCTGAATGTACTTGTAATTAGGGGCGGATCCAGGAATTAGTCTAAGGGGGGGCACGTTTTCATTTATAGTATCAACGAAAAAAACTTTAAGCGATTAAGAAAATTTATAGTCTGAAAATCATTTACGGTAATATGACACTTACTAACCTTCAACTATTGCGGACTACTCCGTATATGGTAATAGCAATAAACAACGATAAAAAGGTTATAAAACATATAAAAATGATTATTCTCTCTATTTTATTCATTTAGCCCTATGGACCCACTTTTGCCTCACAAAAAGTGGACTCATGGGGCCAAATCATTGAAATGGAGGGGAGTACTAAAATAAATAGTCACAATAACACTAAAAACACTACTAAAATCATATAAAACACTAACAATAAAGTATTAATAAAATATAATAAATGATTTTTTTATAAAATTATAATAATAAAACAAAATGTTAGTATTAATAAATGATTTTTTTTTATAAAATTATAATAAAACAAATTGTAAGTATTAATAATGATTCTTTTAATAAAATTGTAATAAACAAAATGAAGGAAGTTGGGTATTGAACCCAAGACCTCAAGGATAATATTACACCAACCTTACCACTACACCATCTTCCTTTTAGTGTTACAATGTACACTGCATAAACTATATATCATTTTTTTTTTCAGAAAGTTAAGCGAGGGCACGTGCCCCCCCTCCCCTCCGCCCCTACTTGTAATTAAGTAAACTATGATCATTGCCTGAATTTCTTTCCTTTTTCGGTGATGCTAGGTGTGGAATTGCCTTCTGCTACCGTTGCGGAGCCGTCAATGAAGATCACAGATATCATTACTGTACAAAATGTGGGCGTTAGTCTGCATGAACATGATACAGGTGCGTCAACTGCCTTCTTGCCTTGGTCATCTATTTATGTCACGTAGACTTTCTTTACTCTTGTAGTGCCTTTAACGGCTTTGCAGCTTCGCGCTCTTATGTGGTATTCTAATCTTTCGAGGGAAAGCTCCATCTCATTCCATATTCCATATCTTATACGGAGTACTTTGTATTGTATATACGCATTAGAATTTGGTGATCAAAATTTCAGTTTGATTATATTTTCTTATAATATACGATAGCTAGAACTCCTCATGAATGGGTAAGTTTGTTGCTTCCTTGCTTGTACTCCATTAAACTAAACGAGGAATTAGTTTTCATTTATCAATTCCAGAACAGCTGCGTTCATGAAGCCTTTTCTTGGCTTCTCGTCTTTTTCAACACGGAGTACTCCTGCCAATTCATCCAAACTTCTTACCTTTATTCAAAATATCCTTCGTAGTATAAGTCGAACATAAAGAACCGGTCGAATTGGAGGAAGTACTATATATATCTAACGTCTTAATCTAATCTCGTGCTTTCCACGATTACAATGCAACATCCACCTCCTCTTCTTGGTGTTACTCTATGTATATTTGCTTTTACTTGTAGCCTCATCTTTTGGATTCATATCATGGCTTTTATATGCCACTGAGTATATCTCTAACCCCGTCTTTCTCTTGTACTCCATACATTGCAGGTGGAACATTCCTGTCTACTCCTTGGCTAGGGTTCATGCTTTTATCTACGTTGTCTTCACTTCATCATTGATTGTGGCGTCTTTGTAAATGGAATCCAGAGAGGTTCTCGGGGGAATTGTATATATGGACATGTCTTGATTTAGCTTTAGAAATTCTGTCCTGTGAAGGGAATTTTCTGACCTAGGTCATTTCAGAGTTGCTGGTCAAATTTGGCTTTGTTTTACACTTTTACTCCTGCATACCGAGGCTACAGCTCGGTTAATTTGACAGAAAACTTCTTGATTTCGGCTGATTGTTTTTGATTGTCAAGCGTCAGAACACGACGACATGAGTTAATATGGATACTCAAATTGACATATAGCGAGACACACCCGTTCTGAGTAAATGGTGATGTTCAAATAAATCATACATCTTTGTTTTGATGAACTAAAGGAATATATAGCTTCTAACCTCCATATATGTTTCTGTCTATTTGTTACTCATTTTAATTTTTATGATATTGTTTTCTTCCACTTTTTAAATTACATTAGTAGAAATATAAATGTGATACTCCCTTTAATCGATTTATGATTAAGTTTATTTTGAAGACACATGCAGTGGTTGAAAAGTAAGAAATTTTGTAATTTGAATTTGAACATAGAAAATGTAATTGAAAATTAAAAATAAATAAATGATCTAAAAAGAAAAAGTAAATAAATTGGCTGATATAGAGTAATGAAACCCAACCCGTAGAAAAATAGGATTATGAATCTGATGTATTACATTACACTTAAATTTTTTTGAGTTTTCTCAATAAGTTTTCAAGCATTAATTGGGTT
>JAUEKU010177198.1:0-10633 GCA_032274805.1 Gypsophila paniculata | reverse complement strand
TTTTTGCTAAAATTCTAAATTTAGTCGATTGATTATTCGAGAATTGATTAGTGAGATATTAAAATCTTAAAAGTTCGATTTTAAGATAATAATTTTAAAATTATAGTTATGACAACTACATGAAACGAACAAAATATCAAAAAATATAGCAATTCTAAATAACTAACACAAATTGTAAGAACAAGATATAAAATTAAAGTCACTATTTATGAAAAATACGTCCGCCCAACCCGAATTCAACCCGATTACGACTCGGCCCGAATCTTGCCCGAACTAGACCCGATTCCAACCTGAACGCGATTGACCCGAAAAATTCATTTGATTAACCCGACCCGAACCCGATCCGAACCCGATCCGAACCCGACCAGAAACCGACTCGAGTAGAACGACGACCCGGTATAATCGACCCGACGACGACCCGAACCCGACCTGAATATAGTCATGACCCGATATAACCCGAAACCGATATGACCCGATCCGACCAAACCCGATCCGAACCCGACCCGAGTGACCCGACTTTCCCCTGAGAATGCTGGGGGGCGCCTCTACCAACAACACCAACACTCACGGATCAAATATAGAACTCGTAGAAAATACGGGCCAATGACATGCTAGGCGAGACAAGGAATGCCACAAGAGGGCCAATGCGTGACCTTTAGGCGGGTCGTGCTTTGACACGCCGTTTTCTAAAAAACAAGGCCTAACCACTGCCCATGGCCCATTGTAAGTGTGCCAGGATGGGCCATGCCTAAGCTGGGTCGTGCTAGTACGGCCATGTGCCATGGTGGACCGTACTGGCCGGCTAGCTCAAAACCCAACTTCCATCTCTAATATTTATTATAAATATTACAAGCCAAAAAAAATTCACATTATTATATGCATTTTATTTTCAATCTATACCCACAATGAAAGTTTTCCGCAATAGATTAAAAAATCTTACTTAAATACGGAGTCTTATTCATTTTAATTTCAAACTGGATATGATCTCATCCCAACTCAAATCGATTTTAACTTACTTAAAAATTACCTGATCTAAATAGAATCGAACCCAAATCCGATCTAAATGACCTGATTTGTTAGGTCGAGCAATATTTTAACATGTCTTAACCAATATTTTGACTTGAAAATATTAAATTATAATCATGATTATCATACACCCCATCACTTATTTACTTATTAAACATCACCTTAAAAAATCTAGAAAAGACTAATTCTTACTCCATCTATTATTTGATATATAAATTTCTTACACTTTGAGACATATATTTCTCTTTCGATATCTCTCAAAATATTCGCGTATATATAATCAAATGTATATTTATATAAAAACTTTTTACGCATGAAGTTTTACGGTGTAGTTTTTATATTTTTTAGATTAACATATTTTTATAAAAATTAAAGTCGAAGTCCCGCATCATAAAATGAAAATGTCATATAATAAACAAACACGATAAATTTATCACGAGATCTTAATTTTAGATTTTAATAATATATCCAAATTTCAAAGGGGAAGAGTGAAAAGCAACCCAAAAACCCACCTGAGCTCCCTTTCAAACAACACAATTTACACAAATCTCAACTTCTTGTTTCTTTCTCTACTTTTGCAACTAAATTAATTAATCATGAAGACAAACAAAATGATTAATTAATATCTGTGGGATATTATTTTTTAGGAGCAGTTCTACCTTCTATAATTATAATCATTGTTATTCTCTTTGAGGGGTAGTTTTGGTATACTTCTTACTCTTTACTTCATTTCGTCAGTCGTTTGTTTACCTTTTTATTTTTAGAATGAGCGTAACCTGATCGTTTTTATTTCCTGTATAAATATGTAATCATTTGATCCAAAATTATTAGTGAATAATGATTAGGGTAGAGTACGGTTTTGCCTAAATGATTTTGGATGATGTGTCTATCGAATTTTATTTTTGGGTATAAAACCGTTTAATTTATACTCATTCCCAAAATAAAAACGTAAACAAATGACTAAGACGGACCGAATTAGTTATTTGTTGCACAACTGGTGAATTATTGTTTCCTGTTCTTTATTAATTGATTATTTTTATGATTAGTGTTTAATTTTTGTGTAATTTTCTTGATTATATTGGATGAGTAATTGTAATTTAGTATGTGTTGGGAAAGACCGTCTTTCACTTTCAAAGTGAAAGCTCGACAATAAATGAAGCCATATTAAATAGGCGATTAGAGAGAAAATTGTTGAAGATCGTCTTTTTTAAGATTTTGTGTATTCGATGGTGTTAATAGTGTTGTTGTTTTTTGGATAATGGTCTCTGGAAATGGTGAGATTTTCGTAACTCGGGTGTTTTCAGGGCATCAATGAATTGTAATAAATGAGCGTAATTGTGAATTCGGCATTTTCAGTGAATCAATCTGTAGCGATAAATGAAACATCGTTGTGAACTCGGAATTTAGACTTGGAAAATTGGAGGTTTACGTTGGACTTGGTCCGCTACTTCTTGATGTTTATCTTCAGGATCAACCTATTAGCTTGTTTGCGCTATTAGATAAACCGTCTTAATAGTAGATTGACAGGTAGAGGTAGAGAACTAGAGATGATATTGAACAATTTCTCTTAAGGGAACGCGTAGTGGCATATACTTGACTGTGTCAGTGTGTCTATAGGGGTGGTAGACTGTTAGTTTGGTAAGTCGGGTTTGTCCGATTACATGGTTTTGCATATTGTTGCGAATTGGAGAATGAGGGTTGATATGTGTGATTGGATTGAAATGGAAAGCTACGTGCCTAGTAGGGTTGAGCTTGAGTTCTATTCTTAAAATCTATTCAAATTAACAACTGAATTTGAGTTGAAGAATGCATTGAAAAGTTGCGAGATTATAACTTTCAGTTTATGTCCAGTTTGTCAATACAGCCATACAAGTTCATGTCGTAACTTTCATAAGTGTAGAGTGTACTTAGCAAAAGATGATTATGCTGGCTGACTTGCTGTTTTCTTGAATCTGCTACGAACATCGACTGCAATTTTAGGCACGTGTGTTGTGAAGTGCCGGGCACGTTTGTTCTGTGTAAAAGTAGTGAATTTGGACTAATGTTAGAGGTCAAGTGTCATAGATCATAATTTTCTTAAATTTATTTTCTTTCTTCAAAATCGATTCTGACGGAAATAGTAATGGAAATCTAAAGTTCTGTTTCAATTAAGCACTGATGTTATTGCTAATCACTAATTTCTTGTTGGACTAAAATATGATTAGCTTGCTGTTTTCTTGTTTCTACAATTTTATTTAACCTCTACTCGACTTCAATGTTAGATTCGAGTGTGTGTTGAAGTGTCCGATACGTTTATTCCATGAAAAAGTAATAAATTCGGACTGCAATTAATGTCAAGTGTCGATTGTAATTCTTTTTTGTATCTTATTTCATCAATCGGTTTTGTCTGAAATATTATTGGAAATCTAAAACATAACTTTCAATTAAGCACTGATGTTATCGCTAATCACTAGTTTCTTGTTGATCCTATTTCCAAAAAAGCCTAATTTCACTTATGTTTGGCTTTGGTGAGTGACAGAGTTAAAAAAAAAAAATCACTTGCTAAACTTTCCACGTTTACGTATCCAAAGTAGTAATTGCTCAAGTATTGACACAATTACTGCTTTTACGATTTTCATTATGGTTGAAGTTGCATACATCTGACCATCTTACCTCCCCGTGAAGAGGAGATTTTGAAAATGCAGATAGTGCTTTTGTTGCATTGATAGAACTAAAATGTCCCAACTTAATTATAATTACGCTGGTTTTTTTGCACAATTAGGTAGCATAATGGTTTAGTTGGAGGTGTGTATGTACAAAATAAGTGACTTTTACTATTTTTATGAGCGATTTTTACTATTTTTAAAAGCAACTTGTGGGTAATTATTGCCCTGTACGCTCTTACGTTGTTTCGTTTAATTATTTTTTGTTTTCTTTGTCAGCCCGTGAGATCTTTGGATGATGCCAAACACGATTGAGTTAGCTAAGCATGATACAGATGTTGGACCTGTCATGAGAGACGATAGTGAATATGAAAAATTGGTGGCACCTGATTTGACTAAGAAGCCTGTGGCTGAAACTTTACACATTGAGGTTAACACAAGACGAAATCCCTGTTTCTGGTGGATCAAAATTTTATTATCCTGCGTTGCTGCTGTAGCTTTTGGTCTCGTATTGCTTAAATGGGCAGTCCCCTTTCTCTTCGAAAAGGTATGTTCTATGTGAGTACTTCTTCTGGAGTTTTCGAAAACTTCCGTGCTCAGTTGTGAAACTGGTTTTTGCATAAAATTACAGTCTCTTGAAACATATGTCGATCAGGTTAAGAAAGATGAAAACTACAGCGGTTGTGATTATATATTCTTACATCAAGCTCCTTCTGTGGTCTAGAACATCGGCCATATTAAAATAAAGTGAAAAATCGAGTCTTCACTTATATGCTGAGCATTTGTTTAAGCAATCTTCTGATACAAGAGAAGTAATGTCAAAGTTTGTTGTTGTTCACCTTATCCATGATGGAATGTCATCATTACCAGGCTTTTAAGTAGTTTGAACGGACCTATGCTTGTGGTTTGCTAATACGTTTTGAACTGGAAGGGTATTCTTATCTTGTTTTGATCTTCTCATTTCTCCCTAACGGAACAATTAGAGTGTAGATTTACTACTTTCACAAGCTATCTTTCAATGGCCTTATCTGGTGCCGTTTTGATCTTCTTATGGCTGATTGCGTCAGTAAATGGTTGCCCAAGTTAACATTAGTATGTAACATCCGACTCACAGCATACCCTTAATTAACTGTCTGAGATTAGAAGCTGGTGCCGTGTTCGACACGCTCGAATCATTTCGTGTCGCTAGGTGCTCTCTTTCTCTCTCTTAAAGAAAATTGATCATTGGTGAAGCATATGATATTCTACACTCAATATAGTAACTGACTTGCAATATACCATGAAATTAATTCAAATAACGGTATTAGACAATCCAGGAAGTGATGGGCCCATAGTAATTTTTTGACGTTTCTCGATCTGCAGGTTCTTATCCCAATGATGCAATGGGAATCCACTGCCTTTGGACGTCCGGTTCTTGCTATGGTGCTGGTTGTGTCCCTGGCATTCTTCCCCGTACTTTTGCTCCCTTCTGGCCCTTCCATGTGGCTCGCAGGCATGATCTTCGGTTATGGTCTTGGGTTCGTGATAATAATGGCTGGAACAACTATCGGAATGGTTCTTCCCTATTTAATCGGATTGCTATTCCGGGATAAAATCCATGTAAGATGCTGGCTACGTTTTCTGATATCGTAGATCTTGAATTCTTGATCTTCTTTTTACTATTTGAGTACTCATAGTCATATGTTATGAAATTTACCAGCAATGGCTTCAAAGATGGCCGGACAAGGCCGCTGTGCTGAAATTGGCTGGAGAAGGTGATTGGTTTCATCAGTTTCGTGTGGTCGCGCTCTTCAGGGTTTCACCATTCCCGTATACCATTTTCAACTATGCAGTAGTTGTGACAAATATGAGATTTTGGCCATATCTTTGGGGTTCAATTGCAGGAATGGTGCCAGAATCTTTCCTTTATATCTACACGTAAGTCCATTGTGGTTATCTTTATTAGCAAACTTAAATATTTCATTACCTACTTAACGTCATGTTTGTAGTGACAACTTCTATTAGCTGCTTCACATTATGCTTGCTAATTCTAATCATAGTTTGTAAATGAAGAGCATGTATCTCTTACGATACTTCTGTATATTTTATGTTTTTTATCTTTTACTGGATTACTCGCTGCTCAAAAGTGATAACCAAGCAAACTTTGCAGTGGTCGATTAATAAGGACGTTTGCTGATGTCAAGTACGGGAATCATCATCTAACTTGGGTGGAGATTGTCTACAATGTGATCTCCTTCATTGTTGCAATAATTACCGTCGTTGTGTTCACTATATACACAAAGCGAGCATTAGATGAACTAAAGAGGGAAGACGCCAAAGATTATAGAGAAGACGTTCCTTCAAATCATGATACCCGAATACAAATGGAGGAATTCCCGCTCGACAGACTCAGGCACATCATTGCTTCTTGACTGATTGTCTTTGTCAAAGTAGGATTTAGAGCTGTAAATAAGTTGTTTGCTAGATGGAGTATGATTTTGGTTTACCAAGAGCAATAAAAAATGTATATCATGGGGTGTAATAATATTCAAAACCTTGTGTATATGAGCCTTGAATGAATAAAGAGAAGATTGAATTGACAAGGAAATAACGATAATCGTTCTTGTTTGCTCGGCGTGAGTGGTTTCGCTTTGTTTACTCGAGTTTTGTTTGGACTGTTCGATTAAACAGTTTACATTTTTATTTCGGTTGTCTTCGGCCTTAGGTAGTATAACTACGTCCATACCTTTGGCCAATTACCTACGTCGAGCCTTCACCTTGCCCCTCGTCCCTCACCCACCAACCCTTGTTCCACCACAACCACTATCAATCTCGTTCCTTCGTCCGTTCTCCTCCCTTGCACAACCCTCCAACCTTATCGTAAGCCATACCAACCTCATTAGATTAGCGATAATAACCTTAAGGTTGCACTTTAAATCTAGCGATAAGTACAGATGAACGAAGAGGAATAAACCGGGTTGGTTGGGCAACGAAGCTCTCACAAGGGTAGGGTAGGTGAAATTTAGCGAGGAGCAAGGGAGTTCTAACAAAGGTGAGAGGATGTACATGGGTTGATTGGCGTTAGGAGACGTTGGGGGAGGACGAGGAAGGCAATTGAATGTTAAAAGTAGAAGCATGTTGGAGGTTGGGCAAATGGCGAGGAGTGTGGCCAGCGAGCGAGTGAGTATCGATTGTTCTTTTACTCTACCTTGTTACGATATCACGTACGTATATAATCGTGTACAGGCACAAAGTGAACTATACAACATGTCTACATCCCGAGTTGCTCCCACAATTGTTCTATTACTGATTTAGCCAAACCCACAAGATTGTTAATTTATATCTGATCTTGTTTGAAATCCGACAACGGAAATAGTTGTCTGATCAGGGACAGGGACAATTTCCCTTAGTTCCGAACCCAGGTTTTGGATCTCGATTCTATTTGACCCGAAAAAGCCTTTACCGTGTCCTGATCTTTCTCTTGCGTCTTCTAGCCAGTTCTCGACGGTTTCATGGACCATTGGGCCCAATATACCAGGCTTAAACATGCTTCCCATCTACACAAAACAAATGAGGTCGTGAGCAAAACAGCACTTGTTAGAAAGACAATGTTTGTATAGATCAGGCCTCAGGACATGCTACTCAGTTTCTCACCTGTGTGACGATTGTGTACAGCGGTAATGTACTGTAACTGCACAGAACTTGGACGATCAACCTGCATTGTATGACAATATACATAGACGATGAAACCTAGTTGTATTATCAGAAGATATCATGTGTAGACATATACTCTCAAAAAGCCCTGAGTAATGTAAAATACAACAGACAGAAGAGTAAAGAGCTTTCGGACAAGAATTAACGACAAACTGAATCTCTGTACCAATGAAGTATCAAAATTCGTTCAAAAAAGACATAATATGGTGTCGGAGTACATATGCTTGAATTTTAAACTGCGCGGTACAGGTATTGCATTACTTTCTTCTGAACGACTACACGAGAAGTAGCTTTCTGCAGTTTACGTATTACTCAGGAATTGAAACCGAAAGATGAATAACAAGGAAACAGAATCGATACTTACCCAATTATAAGCCTAGGGATGATGAAGCCTACTTTGTCGAGAATACAAGAATGTATTCCATACGTTATCTGCAAAAGAAAAAAATGGCATAACAATCATTCACCTTAGAAAATATTACTCGGAATAACGTTGGTCATCCGAAGACTTATGTGCTTTTGTTGCGTACCAAGACCCAGAAGAAGAATGCAATCTCAAAAGAGTTCTGAAACAAGATGAAGTGTATCAAATACAAAACGATGCTGGGACGTTCGAACCAGAAATGCTTGTCAGATGGCTTCACCCATGGCGTTTTGTCACTCTCGGCTTCTGAAACGATCTGCAGTTCCTTATTCCCCTTCTCTTTTTCCTCGATCTCTTCAGCCAAACTCATAATGATGTGTTCAAGTTTGGTGCCCACTAGAAGTAGAAGCTGTTCATAAATATCGAATCATTGTTAGCAAACACTGAAGCTGAGGAATGAAAGTACTGAATTTATCGGGGGGTACTCGCATGATTTACTTACTATCAGTGGTAGAAACGATAGCCAGAAATATACATGCGCTCCTGTACATCACCAAATATTACGTTTAGAATCCAATAAAACTAAGAAAATTAATGCGGATTTTCATTTTCAACCAAAAAATATACACGGAATTTCCTTTTCTACCCGAAAGTATGTTCCATCAAACGAAATGGAGCGAAAAGAGGTGTACCTTCTAGGTTAACCAGCAGAAAGACGACAACAAACATCCATAACCACCAGCTACAAAAAGAAAGTAATTTTTAGGTCATTGACAGAAGCTAATTATTTTTATCGACTGCATTATTATCTAGAACAAAGATGAGCATGATTTACCTTATCCACGACGTTTACTAATCTGTTACTCCGTAAATTATTATGTAAAAGAGACGAATCTGAAGAAGGGTTACCTAATGCCAGCAACTTTCTTGAACTCATATTCCAAAGTCCTTAGCATGTATTTATGGAAGTCGAAACCCTGATTCGCAGGGCAATGCGTCTGAAAACATAAGGCATGACAGTGTTAGATTCACACTTAATAATCGAGTGAAAGTAGCTGCAAATATTATGTAATTATGTTAAGCATTTTACCATTATGAATCCATGCCGCAATGCTATGTAATCTGACTTGGTGACGGAGCCATAGAATTGTTTGAGAAACGAAACCTAGCATCACATTATAAAGCCATCGTAATGTACACTGTAGAATGATGGTGTTCACTATTCAACATCTAAGAACTTTATCGTACATGAAAACCCGTCTCATAGATTTTGGTGTGTACATCTGACCCTTCTTACCTGTCATACATGGGTAATGTTTTCGGTTCTACTTAAGGAAACGATAAAATGGTGAAGTCATTGACGAAGTATAAACTCACCAGAACGCCTACAACTCTTGAATGCCCTCTGTGCTGCTTAAAGAACTCATGACGATGTCGAGCATGAATTTGGTAAAGTCTGCTTGATTCTTAACGTAAGAAAATACATACTTCCCAGTTAGATAGATTAACTAACACTCAGAACAACCAAACCAAGGACAGTGACAGAGTTTACAGTCAACAAAATTGTAACTTACGTTGTTCGCCATTTTTTGTTTTTGCAATTTCACGTCGCAGTGACTCCTCCCAGTGTTTCCATCTGCGTACCTGTAGTAAGCAAGGAAAAACGTGCAACATATATATACCGCGTTAAAATGTACAGCTTAAAATTCCTCCATTGATTTGTAGGTTACCCTTGTGAATTGTACATCAAAGAAATGCTTACTTTTACATGTACTCCGTATTATTCAAATATAAGTCGATACATCTAGTATTTTCAGTAGAAGCGCTTGTGTTTTCCAATGTGCGACCATTACGGTCTGACAGAAATTACATGAGTATTGAACCGAAAGATTTATAACTGATACAACCGAGACTACACCCATATTGCCAATGTGCAAAGCGCATACCTTAATTCCTCCGAGGATCATGGTTGTGGCATTGAAGATGACAAAAACAATCGCTAAGACAAATATAAGCATGTGAAGTTGATGCAGCGCTTCCAGTGACATAAATTGTGCCATTCCCTGAGCAGAAATAATCAGATTTCAATGTCGTAAGTATGTTTGCAAAGGGATACTCAATGAGAAACCGAGACTAAGGCTTTGTTGTTGTTGTTGTTGTTGTTATAATGTTATGGAGTTATGGACGCCAAAGTTTTGAGTATAAGATAGTATTGACCGTCAATTTCTCCAAATCAATTTACCAATCTGTCACGTTTGATTTATTAAACCAACTATTTTGTCAAAAACATTGTACAAAGTTGAAATCGTTCGACCACCAAAGTCAAATGGACGCAACATAACTGTAACGACAGAAGAGCGCTCACATACCTTCTGCGTACAATGATGAGAGTCCCCACCCTCGGAGAGAAGATGTCGTTTATTCCATGAAGGCTGAGCAGCAAAATGATTACTAGCATCGGCCTCATGCTCAGCGGTCTCCTTTTTACACGGTAGCATAAAATGTGTAAGGCGCACCGGTATGCACATATTGCTGATCATTCCTTGGAAAACAGTGAGCAGTAGCGAGATAAATCCCAAAAGCATCAACTCTGCATGTACATTGATTCTCATATCAGACCGTCTTATCATAACTTAACAAAACCACATTGCCTATACTTTATTGTGACCATTTATATGACTTGGTGACATGTCTAGTGGCATTCGTGACCCTTTATTATCGGGGGGGGGGGGGGCCCGGGGGGGCGTGACCCCCTTAAAATTTCTGAAAAATTTACTATATGTAAGCTGTAGTGCAAATGGAAACATAAAGATGTACTCCCTCTGTCCCAGTCAATTGTTAACGTTTCAGTTTTGATACAAAAATAAATGCAAGAAATGGAGGAGTATAAAAACAAATATCGAGTAAG
>JAUEKU010177187.1:0-10633 GCA_032274805.1 Gypsophila paniculata | reverse complement strand
TAATAATAATAATAATAATAATAATAATAATAATAATAATAATAATAATAATAATAATAATAATAATAATAATATCTCTTGTTGGGTTAACCTACTTATTTTGCCTCTTTGTCTGCTTAAGACTTTTTCTCCTAGGAGGAATCTTGAGTGTCGGGTTACTGTTAGGCGCCAGCGCCAGGAGGAAAGTATTGTCAATGCGATTCGTTCTTAGGGGTTGCCTGAGGGTAACATACAACTTCTCCAGGAGACCTTCGCTGAGGCTTCTCCTTCTTTTGGTGTGGAGGAGGATCTTGACATTGGAACGCTTAATATGCGGCGGTGTCGGCATAAGGTTTGTGACGGCCATTATACTGCTGCGGTTCGTGTCTTGTCTTCATCTGGTGTTGCTCCTTACAATACTATTACTTTAGAGGCTCTTCGAGATAAGCACCCTATTGCTCCGTCTCCTTGCTTGCCTCTTTCGCGCGTTGCTCAGCCCCCCTTATCTACTTCCGCATCCATTGTTTTGGATATGATTCATGGGTTCCCGCATGGTACGTCTTGTGGAAGGGACGGTTTGCGTGCTCAGCATCTCTTGGATTATTTGGGTGGGGCTGCTGTTGCTATTTCGGATGACTTGATCGCCTCTATCACTCAGGTGGTCAATCTTTTTCTAGAGGGTCGATGCCCCCAGGTTTTGAGAGAGTACATTGCTAGCGCTCCCCTCACCCCGCTTGTTATGCCGAGGGGGTGTTCGTCCGATTGGTGTGGGCACTATTTGGAGACGTTTGGTCTTAGTTGGCCCCTCTTTGTCTGCTTATTTTGATGGCCTACAGTTTGGAGTCGGGGTGTACGGTGGAGGTGAGGCTATTCTGCATACGTTGAACCGGTTTGTTGAGGATCGGGGCCAAGATGTGGGCTTTTCTATGTTTCTGGTTGATTTCTAGAATGCTTTTAACCTAGTCGATCGTGCGGTTATGCTGCATTAGGTACGTCGTCGTTGTTCTATTCTTTCCTGTTGGGTTGAGTTTTGTTATTCCAGTCTCGCCAGGTTATATTACGGAGAGCACTATTTAAGTTCCTGCTAGGGCGTCCAGCATGGCGATTCCTTGGGACCTCTACTTTTCGCTTTTGTGTTACACCCTTTGGTGTGTCAGATCAGGGACTCCTTCGACTTATGCCTGCAGGCTTGGTACTTGGATGATGGTACTATTGTTGGGGATACTTTAGTTGTGGCCAGGGAAAGGTGTTGGAGCTAATTATGGAGGTAGGACCTCGATCTGGCCTCTATCTTAATGTTGGTAAAACTAAAGTTTTTTGGCCTACTGAGGACCCTAGGAGCCGTCAGCCTGGTGTTTTCTTCCTTTCTATTGCTCTTCCTATGGGTAGTGTCAAAGTTCTTGGTGGTCCTGTCAGTGTTTGTCCAGCTTTCAGTCACTAGTAGAGAAAAGTCTATTTGCGGCTCAAAATATATGGCCATTTGCGGCGTTTTTGCCATAGCAGCAAACTGAGGGGCAGCAAATAATAAAAGTATTTGCGGCTAAAAAAAACGCCTCAAATAAGTTATCATTTGCGGCGTTTTTTCTAATAAAACGCAGCAAATAGTGTATGTATTTCAGGGGGTTTATTAGATAAAACGCCGCAAATGAGAACTTATTTGAGGTGTTTCCTTCACTTAAAAGCCTCTTTTAATGAGCTATTTGAGGCGATTTATACAAAAACAATGCCGCAAATGTTGCATATTTGAGGCGTTGTTTGTGTTTTAAATGCCGCTTATATATAATTTATAATTTTGGTTTTCAAATATCGTACCATTTTTTTGAAAATTTTGGCAGCACTTCCTTTATAATATGAATAACCAAAAATTACACTTGTGATAACAAATTCCAAATTCAAGATCAAACACCAAATTCCATACAACATCCAAGATATGACACTCATCTTGATCACCATTCAAAATCAACATTAACACAAGACCCTTCAGTCGATATCGTCCAATCGAATCAAAAATTAGATATCTTGTCCTACAATTTCAAAAGAAAAGGTGCAAGAGGCTAGAAAAGTTCAAAGAACTAGAAAACGTTTATTTAACTAACACAACGACTAGTGAAGTACGTAGCCCATTTGTCACGTAATTCATTAATCTCATCGCTGGTGTAACACTCTTCTTGGCGTGAGTTCCAAACCTAATGATAAAAAAACAAAACAAAATGTTAGTTACAAAGTAAGAAGTGTCAGCTCAAAAGTTAAAATTCGTATATACCTACTTATAAAGACCTAATATTTGTGAAGTAGTGATACGTTAAATTAACCAAAATAAACTAACTAAATTAAGATGAGTCCAACTATATATAGAGTTCAAAATTAGTTTCAAATTAGCTGCCTTTCGTATTTACAATACTCCGTATTATCTATGCTTCTCATGGCCTTACTCATTGAATCTGAAATCAATCATGCAAGCAAAAATAATATGTTACTTCTCTTAGCTACTCAAACATTATAAGTAAGCATACATTATCATATTGAATGTGGCAAACTAAACCGACTATATATGCTCACTGATAGTCCAGACTAACGAAACCAAACCCTAACAAGTTATACCTTCATACATGTCAACAAAACAATTCACATTAATAACTAAGACTTTACGACACACATTTGAACTATCCAACGTAACAACAGTCAACGACAACAAAGCAGCTTAGATTACCACGTTTGTTGTCACAAATTGATCAATACTTAGACTTCAACACCTGATCTATATTTGTCAGACAATTAATTTGGGTAAGGCCATTGAGAGACAAGCAGAATGCTTATATAAGGTATCACTTCCGCCAAAATCTATGCACTAGTTTGGACTCTATCACATACTCACACCTACCACAAGAAATTGCACATTACTTCCACCACAAACTAACATCCTCGGCTCCTTGCAATGCATAAAATTATAAAAGACATACCTTGTCTAGATCGTTTGCGGTTGCGCAATTCTTGATTATATCGTACATGAAGCGCATCACGAAATAACCGTACTCAATGCATCGGCTTTGTTGAGGGCACTAACAAGTCATTTCAAAAATTTAGTTAGCTATTTTTCGTAGAAATAAGGTCTGATACAAAATTTAAATAAATGAATTCAAACATTAATCAATTACCTTCATGGATTTCCATAATGGTTCTTTCCTTTTGACCCTTATTTGACCACCGCTCATTTTATACCTTTTCAAAGCACTGCACATACTTATTGTTATTAGTTAAAAGTGATTGTTATGTTACTTACATAAATTTGCAAACTAATAAGACATTTTATTACCTTAGAATGATCATTTTCATATACAACTTGCGGCCTTGTTTGAGAGTGACTGAGTCGAACTCATATATGGTGTAGGTTTGCGGACAAATAGCAAGCAGAACCCAATGCTTACTGCACTCATGAATGAATGTATATTAATTTTCAAATTTAAAAAAAAAGCAAGTAAAAACGTATACATAATTGATTTCAAAGATAACAAACTTGAGTAACTAAAAAAAATGACTAGATAGAATGAAACCCGTTTGCGGGAAGCTAACATTAGTCAACCACCTTAATCTTATGACTAAACTAGAGCGATGTAAAGGGTATAAAAGCGATTTTACCTATCAATAATCGGGGCCAAGATGAATTCATCACCATTGTGAATTGACTTCTGAAATGCATTAGTAACATATGTTATTGCAAGCTCTGGTTTCTTAATTAATTTATCATCTGATGTAGCATCAGGGCACAACCATCCGATCCGAGGCTTGATATCGTAATTTTTAAGATCCTCTTGAAGAGCCCTGCATGTACATAAGACTAATTAGTAATTGTAGTTATGTATACGTGAAATTGAAGTTGGAACTATAATATGTCGAGACCTGATGCATATTTGCATGATTGATATGTTAAGCTCACCCCCCTTAAGGAATTGTAAAAGGTCGTCCCTGTATACTTCTGTCTTCCCTTCCTTGTTGTAATAAAATAAATCGCCATCAAAGTAAACTGTATAAATCTCTCCGTCAACCATTGTACTAACAAGCGAATTCAGCCATTGACAATCGGGAGTTAAGGATTCAACCATAACATCCCGAGCATGTGCTTTTTCTAGCGTTACTGACAATCTGGTTTGATGTGAGTTGCTACCCATTTTCTCACCATCTTTGGCTTTTTGCTCACCCTACGAAATTAGCATTATTAAAGGGGACATTAGGAAATTAAAAGTAACAGTGCCAAATTGTTCTGGTCACACACTATCTTGCTAAAAATACATAAATATTGTCGTACCTCATCATCAAGCTTCACTAACGTTATCGGCCAAAGAACCAGACTTCCAACATCATCCCTCAACTGGTATAGATCGTACGCTGGCACAGGAAATGGAAGTGGAAGAGTCTCGAACTCTTGAGGAACAATCGACACTTTTACTCTTAGTTGGTCGGGCTCAACTAAGCCTTGATGACACACTTCTCCTGGAAAAGTCTTGCCACGTGCAACCTCATACGATACTCCACTATGAGGATCGTTAAGAAGAAGGCGGCAAGGAGTATCGTCCTACATACGTTAAAATATACACATAAACATGTTAGTTATTAGCTTTTTTTTTTTAGTAAAAACAACATAAGTTAGATTGAAAAATTGCATATAGTGTCTTCGTCTAAGCAGAATACTTGTCTTTCAGTGTTGTAAAAGTACAAAACTGGAAGTAAAAACTACAAAATGCAAAACAAATTAAAATTACCTTAAATTCTTGTTGCAAAGATGGTCCAAGTTGCTTTTGGGCTTGTTTAAGACATATCTCAGTACCACCACCATCAGATGTCTCGACAGTTGTAACACCTATTTCATGCAAAATAGATGACACACTGCTCATAACGTGCAATTTCATCTCATTTTTAAGTTCCTCTCTTAATTCATTCTTTAAGGCCTCTCGGTCTTCTAACGATACTCTAGTTTTTCTCGTACGATAATTGTTGGCTATTTGATCCCCAAATGCAAATTTCACGCTCATATTAACTCCACCGAAACCTCTTGCACGGCTCGGGTGATCATCCTTTTCACCAAGAGCATAATATAAAACATCTTTATTTCCTTCCGCAACGAATTCTCCTTTGGCTTGCTTCTCTCTTAGCTCAACCTGAAATTAAATATAGTTGCGAAAAAAATAATGACCAAACAATATAAACAATCTAATGAGCAGACAAAGTACATAGTTTAGTGATGTACTTACGTATTTTTCAGCAACTTCCTTGGTTTAGGTTTCTTTATCACATATTGTCCAGTTTTCTTATCTTTCGAATGCATTGCACAAAACCAATCATCGACCCGATTTACGTCAATAGTAATCAAGGAGTTCTCTACTGTAGTTGATTTACTCCCCGGATAAAAACCATCTTTAATCCAGGTTGGTCGAGCAGCATTAAAGTCCTTTTGCCCCAAGTGATGATGATGTACATTTTTTTTTTGCACACACAACAGCCTTCTCACGCTTTTTCTATAATTTGTAAGACAAATGACGAATAACAAGCAATATTAGATAAAAATTCATGCACAATATTCACAGAATAAGAAGTAATATTAGATGAAGTTTACCTTAGCTGGACTCGAACTTTTTATTTGCTGAAAAAGTTTCCAATCTTCTACTTTTATATGTTTCCAAATCTCATGAGGCCCCCGTCCATCCTCAACTTTGCTTCTTTTCCGCGTCTTAGTAATCCAACCACTAACCAATTTGCTTTTGAAATCCCTAAATCTTTTTGCAACCGACGTCAAGAAATTCTTCCGTAATCTCTTCTCGTCAGGAATGTGGAACAAATTCTAATAGGAAACATATGTAAAAAAAGAAGTCAAAGTTTACAGTAGTGTATGCAACGTTACTAAATTAAGAATAAATAGTCAAAGTGCAACATATGAAAGTTTACCATTGTATCTTCCCACATTAACTTCCTCTTTCCTTGACTCACATCTTTCCAATTCCAATTTATGTTGAACTTTCGCATACAGAATCCTATATGCTGACCGTATTTTAGACGCCATTCACCCGTTGGACGATCGAATTTATCAAACACGAGATACATGGGCCTTGAAACTCTTAACCCTTTCGTTGCAGTTCTCCCTTTCCATGAAGTTTTGCCTTGTTCTGAAACCGTAAGCACCGTGGAGGTAGTAGGATTATTGGGCTCCACTACATCTACCCCTTTTAATGAAGCTGCATCGGCCAACTTCTCATACTCATCCAGTCGACGATCTTCCTCCTCAAGTCTACGAACTTCCATCTCATCAGCTACGTCATCCGGATCACCCTTGTCTTGCTCAAGGTCATCGTCATAAGAGGCATCATCACCAGTTTCCATGCTGTAATCATCATCATCATCATTATAATCATCACAGTGGTAATCGTTATTGTCATCCATGACCGAAGACCTGAAAGATGCAAAAATTGAACACAATCAGTAACCGAATCGAGCACAATCAGTAACTTTTTTTACTCACTGACAGTGTAAAAAAATTATTGTTCGCAATCATAACACAATCAGTACTCAGTAAATTTTTAGACAGAAATTGAACACTGATCAGCAACAAAAAATTGTTAATGTTTATGATATCATACCAAAGCACAACAACTACAGATTGTCAACAGTTATCCCTTCTTCATGGTCAGAACGCATATATATTGTGTCAAGATCGACTCCATCACTGCCATTGTTTGTAGGATTTGAGAAAGGTGGGATGTCCTCAAAGTCATCATACTCTTCTTCATCAAGTACATCCCAAACGCCTAGAGTTCGTCTTTTTCCATGAACTACAATAGACCAATGGTGGTCGGAAGGATCAATAATATAGAAGACTTGTTTAGCTTGCGATGCAAAAATAAATGGCTCGTCGGTGTCTCGTAAACGATTCATATCTACTTGAGTAAAGCCAAAATCATCGACATGGACACCACGTCGGTTATTTTCAATCCACTCGCATCGAAAAACAGAAACCTTAAAATCACAATAATCTAGCTCCCATATGTCTTGGATGACCCCAAAATATGATTGTGTCGCATCAATCGGAGATTTGTCTTTTGAACTAGCAAATTCTCTTGATGATGCAACCATCGTTACACCGCTGTTCTGCATTGATAATGACTTTTTATCTTGACGCTCAGTATAAAAAGTGTATCCATTTATAGTAAACCCTTCATAAGATGTAATGCTCTCTCTAGGCTCATATGCTAGCCATTTGATAGTTTTTGAAACATCGTCATCCACATTCGACAATCCTTGCATCACTTCATTATAAAACCAATCACTGAATGTACGGTTATGCTCCTGCATCAACCATCTTTCACCCTTTAAAGGGTAACTTGAAGCTAAAATTTGCTTATGCTTTGACAAATATGGTTGAACAACTTCACTCTGTTGCAACACATATAAGTGTGCCTTAAGTCTCAAATTTGGTAGAGGTGAAATGTCTTTAGCCCCAACAATACCTTTGCCTTCAAACCTTCCATCCTCTATAGTTCTCGGCAGACCAATAGGCTCAAGTTTGCTCATAAACTCACTACAAAATTCATATACCTCCTCGCTTACAATGCCTTGAATAATACTAGCTTCTGGTCGGGCAGGATTTCTCGCCTTGTCTTGCAAGGTACTCGTGTGTCTTTCAAATGGATAGGCCCATCTAAGAAATACTGGACCACAAAGTTTGATCTCTCGAACAAGATGTATAACTAGATGGACCATAATATCAAAAAAAGAAGGTGGAAAATACATCTCAAATTGACAAAGTGTTTCAGTAATGTCGACTTGTAATGCATCCAAAGTCTCTGGCTCCACCACTTTATTACATATTGTATTGAAAAATGAACAAAGTTTAGTAATGGCATGTCTTACATGCTTCGGCAAAATTCCACGAATCGCAATTGGTAAGAACACCTGCATCATGACATGACAATCATGTGATTTCATGGCACCTAATTTCACATCAGTCTTGGATGCTAGCCTTTTTATATTAGATGAGTACCCTGTTGGAACCTTGATCCCATATAGACATTCACAGAATACCTTTTTTCGGCTTTAGATAGGGTGTAACAAGCTGGAGGAAGATAAAAGGATGAACCTCTCCCCTTTCTAGTCTTATTCTTCTCAATTGGCCATAACTTTGGTCGAATTTTCATTTCCTTCATATCCCTCCGCACTTTCAAACCATCCTTTGTCTTACCGGTTAGATTGAGTAGGGTCCCCAAAATAGCATCACAAACATTATTCTCTATATGCATTACGTCAAGACAATGTTTTACCGGTAAATCTTGCCAATATGGAAGTTTCCAAAATATGGATTTTTTCTTCCACACACTCTCGCACTCTTTAGGTTTCGCAATCTTATCGAAAAGATTTGTAACACCTTTTATCCGCTCGTAAACCTCTTTTGCACTAAATGGTTTAGGAGCTAGTTCTCTCTCAACTTTACCATTAAAAGGTAATTTCTTGTTACGATAAGGGTGAAACCGATTGAGGAACCTCCGATGATTCATGTACACATATTTCCTTGAATGCGCCAAATATGTTGATTTCATATTGTCATCACATATTGGGCATGGTTTCTTCCCTTTCACTTTATATCCCGACAAATTACCATAAGCCGGAAAGTCGTTGACGGTACAAAATAACATTGTAAGCAATTTGAATATTTTATTAGCATGCGCATCGAATACCATGACACCTTCCTCCCATAATTTTTTAAGATCATAAATGAGTGGCGCAAGGTAGACATCTATATCATTCCCAGGTTGTTTAGGCCCTGGTATGAGAAGAGACAACATAATATACTTGCGCTTCATGCACAACCATGGAGGCAAATTATATATCACTAGCTGAACTGGCCATGTGCTATGTAAACTACTCAAACTACCATATGGGTTCATTCCATCCGTGCTAAGACCTAATCTCAAATTTCTGATTTCATGGCCATATTCAGGATATTTATCATCAATGATCTCCCACTGTGGAGAATCTGTTGATGCCTTAGTTTTCCATTTTTCTTTCTGCGATCCGAGTGCCACCTCAGATGCTTGGCAACATTCTTAATTGAAAATAAGCGTTTCACGCGTGGTATTTTTGGAAGATACCATAAAGTTTTTGTCGAGGGATACTTCTTACCAACCTCAAACTCAATCTCATCTCGCAACTTGTAGCGTGACTTACCACAACGTGGACTCTTATGTAAGTTAGCATACTCATTTTCATATAGTATGCAATCTGCTGAACATGCGTCAATTTTTCTATATCCTAAATCCAAAGGACCCAACAACTTCTTAGCATAATAATAAGACTTAGGAATTTGATTTCCTTCCGGAAACATGTCTTGTAAAGCTTCCAACAACTCTGTGAAGCTTGTGTCACTCCAACCATGCTTTGCTTTGAGATTGAAAAACGTTAACAAAGCTGACAACCACTAGTACAATAAAACCCTATCGTGGCGGTTGTAATAAGGTTTTTGTGGCGGTTTTGACACTAGTAGAATTAGGTCTTTTGACATCATCCTATTGACATCGGTTCTAGTAATAACCGATGTCATAAGTCATGTAATATGGGCGGGAAAACAATTGGCATCGGTTCTTAATTAAAAACCGATGCGAAAAGACAAGGCATACCAATGGCATCGGTTGTTATAAAGGAACCGATGCCAAAAGTCGCCCATTGACATCAGTTGTAATGAAGAAACCGATGCCAATAGTATCCCTAATTTTGCTAGTATTATTGGAATCGGTTATTTAAAAGGAACCGATGCCATAAGTTAAAAATTAAAAATAAATATTATCAGCCGCCCCCTTCTTTCACTTACTCCCTCTTTCTCTACTTACTTCTCCCTCTCTACTTACTTCTCTTCTTTCCCGTCAACCCCACACAACAACCACCATTCGACCTTCCCCATTCGGTCGTTCTCACCAGGAGCCACCACAACCGTCGCCGGCCACACCACGGCAGTACACCACCGAGCCAACGACCGTGCTCGACCACGCACGCGTCCACCGTGGCCTTCCTCTGCCATGTCACTCCCTGACCACGCCTGCACTCGTCTCACTCCGGGCACACCACCATCACCACGGCCAGCCTGACGTCGCCGCTCTCTCTTCAGGCAGGCCCCACCTTCGGTGCCACCATCGCGGTCTGTTACTCCCTCCTCCTTCTGTCCACCGGAAGGCATCACCCATCACCTCCCGTCGCCCACTGGCCACCACCCTAGGTGTAATACACCCAAAGACCAGCTTCTCCCTCTTCCCTAACCATCGTGAAACTCCCGCTTACAAAAATGCTCAGGTTGTTTTCTTTGTTTTGGTGTGTTGAAGTTTTTTTTAGTTATTTGTGGATTTTGCTGATTTTAGGTTTAGGTTTTGGAGTTGTTGTTTGAGTTTTTTAGATTAGATCGATTCATTAGTTGAATGGAGATTGTGTGTGCTTACGAAAATGCTCAGGTATTGTTATTAATTAATTTGATCTTTCGTCGGCTTTATGTTTTGTTTTTGTTTTCTTTGATTTGCTGTGGTTTCATGTCGTGTTCGTGTTCGTGTTGAAATTTGTTTTAGTTGTGGATTTGTGCTGATGTTAGGTTTAATTTTTTGGAGAAATTAGTTCAATTGATAGTGATTTT